>SSNQ01033759.1:20157-47322 GCA_006942095.1 Nothobranchius kuhntae | reverse complement strand
TTTACTTGTAAAAAATCCCATGAAGTCATTGCTGCTGAGGGCTAAGGGAATAGATGGCTCAGAGCTATGATTCTGTGTAAGTTTAGCAACTGTACTGAAAAGAAATTTAGGATTATGCTTATTCTCCTCAATTAATGCTGAAAAATAAGCAGTTCTAGTTTGTTGAAGGTTATTTTTATAAAGCACAAGACTATTTTTCCAGGATAGGTAGGCCTCCTCATGGTACGTAGAGCGCCATTTTCTCTCCAATTTCCTAGAGTTTTGTTTTAAGGCTCGTAAATGAGAGTTAAACCAGGGAGCCAACTTCCTGTCCCTAATTACCTTATTTTTTAAAGGGGCAACATCATCTAATGCCACACGTAAAGAGGAATTAACATGATGAACTAAGGCATCAATTTGTGAGGGGCTAGAACTGAAAATATTGCCCTCTGTTACGTTCCTCTGAGATGCTGAGGACAGTAAAGATGGAACAGTTGATCTAAAAGACGCAACTGCGTTGTCAGATAGAGACCGACTATAGTGAAATTTACTTTCATGTCTCGAGAACTCAGTTATAAAAAACTCAAAGGTTATCAGAAAGTGGTCCGAGAGGACTGGATTATGTGGAAAGATCATTATTTCCTCACACTCAATGCCATAAGTCAGCACAAGGTCCAATGTATGATGGCAGGAGTGGGTGGAACTATGTATTCTTTGAGTGAAACCAATTGAGTCTAAGATATTACTAAAGGCTACATTGAGGCTATCATTTTCAATGTCCACATGAATGTTGAAATCCCCCACTACAATGACCTTATCAGTATTTAGCACCAAATCAGATAAAAAATCAGAGATCTGATCCAAAAACTCAGAGTAAGGGCCTGGTGGATGATATAAAACTACAAACAAGAGTGGTTTTACATTTTTGCAATCTGGATTAGGAAAACTAAGAATAAGATGTTCAAACGAACTGTAACTATTAATCTGTAAGGGACTGATTAATAAGTCCGAATGAAAGATTGTTGCTACTCCTCCTCCTCGCCCTGTACTTCGAGCAATATGATGATTTAAATAATTTGAAGGAGTCGACTCATTTAAGCTAACAAAGTCCTCTTTCTGTAGCCAGGATTCTGTGAGAGAGAGCAAAGAGATCTGATTATCACAAATCAAGTCATTAACTAACAAAGTCTTAGAAAAAATGGATCTAATGTTCAACAACCCACATTTAATTTTTCTAGTTTTCTGCTCAGTTGAATTTGTTCTAATATTTATGAGATTTCCATGATTTGCTTTATTAAGCCTGATATTTATTCTGTGTGGTTTTGGCCGTCGGCAGGACACTGTCTCTATGGAGTAGTGGGTGGGTAACAGTACAGAAGCTGCAGAGGGGTGGGTTAAACTTCGACTCTGCTTCCTGGTCTGGACCCTGGGTAGTCATGAAGGACTAATAAAACTGGCCATACTTGTATTCCTAGAAAGAAGAGCTGCTCCATCCAAAGAGGGATGGATGCCGTCTCTCCGCATCAGACCAGGTTTTCCCCAAAAAGTTTTCCAATTATCAATGTAGCCCACGTTGTTTTCAGGACACCACCTAGACAACCAGCGGTTGAAGGACAGCATGCGGCTAAACATGTCGTTACTGGTCCGATCGGGTAGGGGGCCAGAGAAAATTACGGAGTCCGACATTGTTTTGGCAAACTTACACACCGAAGCAACATTAATTTTAGTGACCTCCGATTGGCGTAACCGGGTGTCGTTACCGCCAGCGTGAATAACAATCTTACTGTATTTACGCTTATCCTTAGCCAGCAGTTTCAGATAAGATTTAATGTTGCCCGCTCTGGCCCCAGGTAAACACTTAACTATGGTTGCTGGAGCCTCTAATGCCACATTTCTGACTATGGAGCTGCCAATGATCAGAGTCGGCTTGTCAGTGGGTGCGTCACTGAGCGGGGAAAATCTATTAGAAACGTGGACGGGTTGGTGGTGGCCCACAGGCTGGGTTCTATGCTTCCTGCGTACCGTCACCCAGCCGGCCTGAGGTCCCGGCTGCTCGGGTTCTGCTGGAAGATTGCTATGGGGTGGTTCTGAGCTAGTTAGCCCCGCGCTAGCTAAGTAGCTATGGCTGTTCACGGGTTTTTCAACAGCGCGGAGCTGGGACTCCAATTCCGACACCCTCGCCTCCAAAGCTACAAAAATGCTACATTTATTACACGTACCATTATCACTAAAGGAGGCAGAGGAGTAACTAAACATCTGACACAGAGAGCAAGAGATAGGAGACGGAGAAGCAGAGACAGAAGTAGCCATAGCCGTGCTGAGGCTAAGCTAACTGGACGAGCAAACTGTTCAGTACCAAATAAACTGCGTGCGAACTCAAATAGTTCCCTAAAAGCTAGGTGGAACAACAGAAAATGTGTGTTCTAGCGTGCTTTTGTGCTACAATATCTCAGAGATATCCAAGTACAGGGAAATTAAATCAGTTTTAGCGAGCCCCAAACACCAAACAGCTACACGGAGTGCAACACTGAAAACAGGAAACAGGAAATGCCTTACTGCCAGGTGCAGCCAATCAGCCAAACAAGAAGCCACTGTAAGTTTTAAGTTAGTGGTGGATTTTTTGAAGAAATTCTGGAAATGGGATAATGAATGACTATAAAAAAATGTATAGAAATAAATAAATAAGTAAAACTATCTTTTATATAGCGCCTCTCAAGATATTGAGGCACTTCACAACAAAATTAAAAATATTAAAATAAAAATTTTTATTTTTATTTTAAACAAAGTTTATGAGAAAAATAACACAACTGTGTTTTTAAAATTTAAAGAAAGAGACAGCAAATTATTAGTAAAGAAGGAATGCAGTGTATACAGAGAAATGCGTAATAAGTAGAGGGAGAAAAATAAGGATAGGGTGATGATGACGGTGAATAGACGAGGTCTATTACCTTCAAAATGACAAAATATGTATTGATTATAATCATATTCTTGTGCTTGTATTTTATTTTCATAGGTATGATAATTTGGAGGAGGTGACGGAACAAGGTGAAACTAAAAATGAAGGATCTTCACAAATGTAAGTACAAGGTTGTATCTGTATATGGCTGTCACATTTGTCAGGAAAAGTAAACAATATTTACTTTTTTAGGTTATCTTGTGTGGGAATTGAAGAAAACATTGATGAGGAAGAGTACAATAATATTAAAAACTCTGTGTAAGTATTCAGATGTTAACAAAATGTGTCTAATTTTCCATACTAAAAACTTTTTTGTGTGTATTCAGGATAGAGTCATCAGATGACACATGGTCACCAGAGAACCAGAAGTTGATTCGTCTTCAGAGGACGAAACCATCGAGATGGACAGCGGTGATGAGGACTACACACCTTATATACACGTAAGGTAATTCCTTTCATTTCATTTAAAACGCCTTTTCAGCTAATTTGTTGGATACTACAAGTTATGGTATGTGTCATTTCAGATACCATACACTATTCAGCAAAAAATCTAGATGCTGGAGGCTGTATTCTGAGAAGGTGGCAAAAGACTACTCCTACATCCCAGAGATCCAAACCATGATCGTCAACCAACGTTTGACAAGCAAGAAAGGTCTTCCTCGACGCTACAAGCTAAGGCCTGAGGATCCAAGGCGTTATGGTTTGCTGTCCGGAGTCCCTGCACCACCAACAGAGGAACTTCTACAACACCTACGGACTTGCGGTGATGGTAAAACAAAACATTATCTGCCTTACATCTTCCACACAATAGTCCATTGCTAATTGAGTTTATTTTTTATTTACAGGTAAAACTTTGCCAAAGACATAGGTGTTTAGGGGAGGCAAGAGAAGACCCAAAACATTCTTTATTTTTGTGTTTCCTGTTTTTTTTGTTTGTTTGAAAATAAAGATTTTTTTGGGAAATAAAGACTAATAATTTAAAAATGTATGTAAAATGCTGGAGGTAGACATAAGTTTTTGTTGTTGTGCAGGAATTTTAAAATTTATGGTATTTTTACAAATGCAACACAGAGTTATGCTTTAGAACACTTTATTAGAGCATCAAACAAAAATATATAAAAAAACAAACTGATGTAAAATATTAAATATATACAACTATTTACAATTGTGTTGGAAGAAAACCAGTGTAATTACCATTGGGTCAGGGAATTTTTCCCTTTTCCTCCAGACAACACAGCTTGGGATCGTTACTGGTATTTTAAAATATATATATTTATATATATTCTTTATAAAATGCCTTTTGTAAACAATAAGTGTTTAATGTGCTGGTTAAAAACAACTTTCTTACCTCAGATAACTCCATTGCTAACACTACCTCAGCTCTATTACGAATAAGCAATGCTCCGATGTTGACTCGGCTTTTCCTGCGCATGCACATTAGGAGGTGTGGCTTTCGGCTCTTTCAGGAAGGGCGGGGGAGTGAGCAACAGCGGTTCGAATTTAAAAATCTCCTCCTCCTCACCCTGACGGTGTCATCTGACGGACCCTGCCTTTAAGGCTCTTGCAATTGTGTGTGTGTGTGTGTGTGTGTGTGTGTGTGTGTGTGTGTGTGTGTGTGTGTGTGTGTGTGTGTGTGTGTGTGTGTGTGTGTGTGTGTGTGTGTGTGTGTGTGTGTTCTGTCTTCTCCATCCCCAGTGTGTCGTGGTGGATGACTGCTTGTACTGAGCCAGGATCCTCTGGAGGTTTCTTCCTGTTAAAAGGGAGTTTTCCTCTCCACTATCGCTGCATGCTTGCTTGGTATGAGGGATTGCTGTAAAGACTCTGACACTAGTCAGTGACTCAATCAGTGTTAATTTTGTTGACAAAATATTTTCATCTTTTTTTCGTCACGAAAATATATTTACAAACGAAAATGAAACAAAAATTCAAAATAAAAGCTTGGAAAAAAGACGAAGACGATAATTAAATTGATTGAAACTTTTAGTCAACGAATGAAAGACAAGACGAAAATCCACGATGACGCTCCTCTACATGGCGCTCTATGGTGCGGTGTGACTATTGTGTTGTTGTGAGACTCGAACGTAGTAGAAGACAAGGGGCGTGGCGTGCCGTGAACGTGCGGGACGTGAGAGAAGGCAGACCCCGAATAGTATAAAGGGGCAGGTATGCACGGTGGTATGCTAAACATAGCTCACTGAATATATCGACGGCATAAGAAGAAGGAGTAGAGGAAAATGTTAACTGCTGGGCGAAAAAGAAGAGAAGATGTGTGGAGTCATTTTTCCTATGATAACATTGCTACCAAAACTACATGCCGAGAGAGTGGACTGTCGTTCCAACGAATCTGAAGAGGCATCTACAGAATGGCCACTTCGCCATTTTCTCCGAGATAAATCCACTTAAATGTACACGCGACGACCCGAAAAGTAATATACAGGCAAATAAAACTGTATCAACTCTGTCATGTTGGGATAAAAATTCGGAAGTACCGTATTTTCACGACTATAACGTGTGTTATTAGGGAAATAGCGGGCGAGCAGTGTTGATGCATGATTGCGCATGCGCTGTGAGCGGTTCTGGTACTTTTTGGGTCGCAGCTGCTCGCTGCACGTGCGCTCTAAACCAGGACTAGACCAGTAAAGTGAAGCATGCTTTTGGTTGTTTATAATTTTCACAATGTCTGGTTTGCACTGATATGATCCGAGTCCCGAGCCCGCACAGATGTTTTACCGGTTCATTTTATAATGATATATATATAAAATGTGTGAAATCTCAAAAAGCAACAGGTAAATCATTGTTAGAAAGTCAATGTTTTAATTGTGTATTTTTATTTTTTTGCAGTTGCAGAAAACCATTGCTGATGGTGGCCAACCAGCTACCAAAAAAGCAAAAATGTCCAACCAGAACATTGAGGACGCATTTACAAGTACTACAAAGTACAAGAGTGATGCCAGAGAACAACAAATTAAAGAAGAGGCTATCGCTACATGGATTGGATGTACAGGATTGCCGGTCACAACAGTAGAAGATGAGGATTTTATTCTGATGGAAAGTTTGGATAAGAAGTTTACGGTGCCAAAGAAAACCAAGATAAGTTATCTAATTGAAAAACACTATGAAAACAAAAGAGCTACATTTAAGAAAAGACTGTCTAGTGCCAGAAAAGTATGTATTGGGACTGATCTGTGGACTAAACAGGGACTGACAGCATCATTCCTTGGCATAAGTTGTTGCTTTTTCTGTGTTGAACAACAAAAACCAGAACGCTTACTGCTAGCTCTTGAACAACTTGACCATCCACACACTGCCCAGTCCATTAAGGCTTGTGTGGAAAAGTGCATGCAAGAATGGGGGCTCCTAAATGAGAAAGTTCTCACCGTAACAACAGACAATGGTAGCAACATGGCGGCAGCATTCAAACATAGTGCTCCAGAAGATGAAGATTCCAGCTCCGATGATCCAGATGCATCCATCCTAAGTGAAAGTGATTCCAAGGAGACAGAATACCTGCAGTGTGAAGACCTAGGCATGTACAGGATGCCATGTGTCGTCCATACGCTGCAGCTTGTTGTCCACATGATAAACAAGGAAAAAAGCATCAACAGAGTCTTGAACAAAGTCCGATCAATCGTGAAACTTTTTCGCAAGTCATCAGTCGCAACACAGAAGATTTTGGATGAGTGCGGCCTAACTGTTGTGAATGACTGCCCCACACGCTGGTCAAGTACTTATGAAATGGTTGCACGTCTCCTCAAAGTTAAAGAATCTGTTTGTGAAGTAGCAAACGAGATGGGATGGGACTGCTTACTCTCGAGTGAGTGGCAGAAGCTGAAGTCAATGCAAGAACTTTTGCAGCCTTTTGCTGAGCACACACAAGCTCTTCAGAGTGACACAATGTCTATGTCATTAATACTCCCTGCTCTCTTTGATTTACTCAGCCATCTGGCAGATGTGGAACAACACACAAGTCGAGATGTTGCTGCTCTAGCATGTAAAATGGAAGGGAATGTGAACCAGCGTTTTGCCTGGGTACTTGATCCCTCAGATGACAAGTTTTCCCCACTTGTAGCAGCTGCTTGCTTTCTCAATCCTACTGTGGGAAACGCAACCGAGCAAAGGTCACACTAGCACAAAGTGCTTTTCTCAAAATGAATCACACCAAATAAATATTCACACTGTTTGGTTGAGCCTGTGTTGTAACAAGTGAATATCTAAAGACTCAGGGTTAACATGTTTAAATTTGCTGTTCTTGTAAATTCTTGTTGTGCAGTTGCTAAAAAGAGCACCTTTGTAATTTCCAGTGTGCTTTTTGTTTTTATTAAACACGTAAGTGTTAAACATGTGAAGTGTTTTTTTTATTCAAATATTCTATGTTCTTAGCTGTGTGTGCTATATCTGATCAGTGGTGGTTAAGAGTTTGGACCCTGTGTATTAAATTACACTAGTTTTTCCGTGCTCTATACAAAAGTAGGAAATTACTTCATTAGAAAAAATATATGCATTTTGTCGACTAAAATTGCTTATTTTCGTCGACTAAAATGGGACTAAAACTAAAATAAATCTAATGACTAAAATTGGACTAAGACTAAAATTAATTTTTAGCCAAAAGACTAAGACTAAAATAAAATTAAAATTTCCTGTCAAAATTACCACTGGACTCGATGCAACCTGCTGGGTTCCTATAGGAAACTTTTTAATGACTGGCTTAATGACCTGGTGCTTGAGGAGACACGCCTACCGGATTGAGTGAACGCTGGCGTGTTTGGCTGCCGCTGCTCACCGGTAAACTTTGATTTTATTTGATTTTATATGTTGGACTGACACTATCGGATTGTTGACTGGACTGTGGATATCTATATCAATCGTAACCTCTATTATGTGGACCAACGCTATTCACGCGTGGTCCGCGCTCATCTAGATGTTATCATTCATCTTCCACCGACTTGCTGCTGGCTTCCTCCAGTACACTGCCGCTGAGCTCCTCAGGATTCACCACCGCCCTGGATCTCCACTGGCTTCACTGCACCTCGACTCGGACATCTCTCATCTTCTCCGTCGGAGATATGTCCACCGCGGCTCACGCAGGAATTTCCACTACCACAACTCTGCTTCATTCAATTCTTTCTGGTCCACCACTCGCCGTCGTCCTCACAGGAACTCATACTGCCGAACAGCTGGTCACTCCTCGTTAGCCAGCCTCGCCAGGACAGCTAATGCTCATGGGTGTGACAGCACCACCGTCAACTTCGGCCTTCTCAACCTCCGCTCTCTCACTGGGAAAGGTCATCTCATTCACGATCTCATCAAGGACCGTGGAATCGACTTCATGTGCCTTTGTGAAACTTGGCAGCAGCCAGCTGATTTCTCCCAGCTCAACGACGCTACTCCTCCCGGGTTTGTTTACCTCACCAAACCACGCGATTCTCACGGAGGAGGTCTCGCGATAATCTATCGCGAGAATTGGAAAGTTTTGCCAGTGTCTGTCTCTGATTTTAATTCCTTTGAGTATTTGGTTTTTAAACTTAATGGACCTACCTCCACTATCATTGGATTAATCTACCGCCCCCCTAAGCCTCACAAAGACTTTCTGTCAGAAGTCTCAGTACTGCTCACTCATTCATCTACACTCTCATCTAATGTAATGGTGCTTGGAGATTTTAACATACACATGGACAACAGCGATCTTCCCCTCACCAGACTTTTCATCCTGCCTGGACAGCCTTGGATTTAATCAGCACATCAACTTTCCAACTCACTCCAAAGGACACTGCCTGGATCTGCTGTGCTGCTCTGCTTTTTTATATTTTTTTTATTTTTTGTTTTTGTTTTTGTGAAGCGCCTCATGATTTTTATCTTGAGAGGCGCTATAGAAATGATACTTTCTTCTTCTTCTTCTTCTTCTTCTTCTTCTTCTCTGGTCTCACCCCTCTTAACTGTGCAGCTGATGATCTCCACATCACTGATCACTATTTTATTTCCTTCAATATTGTAACCCAGCTTTCTTTTACCAAACCAACCCGGCTCATCTCTTTTAGGTATATAGAGGACATCAATATCGACACTTTATCCTCCTATATTGATAATATTCAGCTACCGGACAATCTCTCCTCTCCTGATGACCTGGCTGCTCTCTACAATGACCAGTTAGCTCACATTTTAAACTCCCTTGCTCCAGTTAAAACCCGTTCTGTTACTTTCTGTCAGTCTGCTCCCTGGTTTTCCCCTCAACTCCGGACACTGAAAACCAAATCCAGGCAGCTTGAACGCCTCTACAGAAAAACTGGTCTCACCATTCACAAAGAACTGTAAAAAAATCATATGACTCAGTGTTATGACCTCTGTGTTCCTGGGCTCCATTTTAACCACCGCACCAAGGACCGCTCCTTGCTCCGGCCCCGCTGAGACAGGATCATGGTGACAGGATCAGCACCATGGAGAGAGGCACGCCGAGACGCACCCTTCCTGCCGGCCCGCTGCCACCAGCTGGAAAGAGTCCGCGCTCATCGGGGCTTCTTATAAAGGAAGACGGAGAGCGGCTGAGAGGTGGAGAAGAAGAAAGGAAGTGAGAGAAGAAGAGTTTAGAACGAGCGGCTGCTGAGAGGAGTTGAGGAGCTGAGAAGGGAGTTAAGAAGGAGAGCGGTGAAAGGTCGTCGAGGAGTTTTCAATGAGAGTTCGATGAGAAGTCGGTGAGAGGTTACAGACAGCGCGCTTGTGGAGAAAGGACGGAGTTTGGAGCTGCCTGAAAGAAAAGAAGTTTGAGAGAGAAGTGAAGGAGTGCCGAGCTGAGCTGCGAAGGAAAGCAGTGTAAAGAAACGGAGAGTTGCAGCCGGAGATCGTGGAGACGAGTGAACTAAAGACTACAGATGACATGAGGATCTTTTCTGGAGGAACCCATCCCCTGAGAGAGAGAGAGACTGAGAGAACGGGAGAGCGTGAGACGCCGGCCACGTTAGGAGCAGCACAGGACTAAAAGGAGGACCAGTACACAAAACAGGAGGGTATTATCCGAGCTTGAGGGGGGCTTTGCCCCTTGTCTTCAGTTATTATTGACATTATTATTTCCAAAGACTTTATTTACACCCGCCTGGGACAATTTTAGTTAATAAACTCCTTTTGAACTTTTTATTGTCTTCGTGTTTTCTCCCACCACACTTGTGTTGCCCCTTCTGGTACTCCTAGGCCGGGAGGGGTGTAACACTCAGTATAAGGACTTACTTATACTAACCAAACAACAGTATTACTCCTGTCTAATCAACTCCAATCGAGGCAACACTAAGTCGTTGTACTCCATTATCAAGTATCAAGTGTGGGGCCATCCGATACTCTGCCCCCACACATGTGCTCTACTGCTACGTGTAATGCCCTTCTTCTGTTCTTCAACGAAAAAATAATAAACATTCACCGTGCAATCAACCAAAGCATCCCCCTACCTCCCCATATGATCCTCCCGAACCAACACAGGTATTTTCCAGTTTCCAACTTCCCAGTGATTCTGAGATATCAGATATTATCCACAAGTCAAAGTCTTCTACCTGCCTTCTCGACCCCCTTCCCACGGCCTTGGTTAAACCCCGCCTCCCCTCCTCTTCCGGTATTGTTCCCTCTATCTTCAAAACTGCTGCAGTTACTCCAATACTTAAAAAACCTGGTTCGGATCCTAACATTGTTACTAATCTCCGCCCCATCTCCAACCTACCCTTTGTCTCCAGAGTCTTAGAAAAAATAGTCGCTACTAGGGATGAGCGAGTACACCACTATCTGTATCTGTATCTGTTCAACCAACTAAATTATCTGTATCTGTATCTGTACTCGAAATGGGCGTGGCATAACCCGGAAGTGGGCGTGGCATAACCCGGAAGTGGGCGTGGTTTGCATCAATGTATTATTTTAAGTCTGAAATTGATATGGATTGATCAGAAGTTGCTATGAATTATTGTTTATTAGAAAACTATTTACAGAGCAGCCTCAGAATTGAGATTAAACATTTTTGATCACAATAGTAAAGAAACTATTACAGAACAAGTGTTTCAATAAAATCAGAACATTAATATTTGAGTGCATGGATTAATACATCTGAACTCATGCAGTAGGAACTAGGAAATATGAAATGCTAGAACCAGACACAACTTTATATATATTTTAATTTTAATTTGATTAAACAGATTTTTTTCTTAACGTTCTTGGCATTTTCCCACACAAAGTTAAACAAAACAATGTTGATTAATGTGTGTGTGCGTGCGTGCGCGTGCGTGTGTGTGTGTGTGTGTGTGTGTGTGTGTGTGTGTGTGTGTGTGTGAGAGAGAGAGCGATAGACAGGGAGAGAGAGGGAGTTCAAAAAAATAAAAAACCCGACCGGAGCGGAGGTAGTGACTAGAGCCCTGCACTGAAGCCCTAGGCCTTTGGGTCGGCCTGGCCAGTGGGCCGGGCTTCGGGCCAACGACTGTGCAATTACCTCGGACATGGGCCGGGCCGGGCGCCTTTATTTTTAATCGAAATCATTAAAAAAATAAAAAAAACTTAAACGCAGCAGTAGAGCCCTGCGCGGGACTGTTTTCTTCATCCTGCTCCTGCCCGCTCCCGCTGAATTTCTGACCATTACCGCCTGCAACCGCAACATGTGTGTTACACTCCCGCCCACACCTGCAGCGTACATGTCTACTCCCGCCCGCAACCACAAAACTCGGAGAAATTATTACCTCACAATAAAAGAGATGTATTGAGTTTGCGTCCTCAACATGTCATTTTATAGGTTATCCTCTTTCACCGCAGCGCTGCGCTCCGTTTCAATCAGGCTGTACAGCAGGATTTCCCCTCGTAGCGATATTTTCTCTAACTCTGATTGCTTCATGCTATAGATCGTTGGACTGCTGCTTTTATGTACTTTTAGGAACCGTTGGAATTATTTGAATCTGATCAACCATTCAAAAGTTATAAAACGGAGCATTTTGGATGACAAACTCGCACGTCTCTGAATCTGTGTTGTGGTTCGTTGCGCTCAAGACAGGGAATCCCGGTGGCTACCGTAATGTCTTGTATGCACGGAAAGCCCCATTTTTAATCTTTTCAGCTCTTTTGGAATTTTAATGATATCTTGAACTAGAGCAGGGATCGGCAACCCGCGGCTCTTCATCCATCTGATGCGGCTCTCTGTGCTTGTAAAATAATGAATGGATATTTAAATAAAATGCTTTATTTTTTACTGAATTAATTTTACATCTGTAAGTCAATTCTATGTAAAGATTGTCTGCGTAAACCTGAACAGTTCCAACCCAGTCTTACTATGAGACCGTGTTGGGTCACGCTTGTGCGTAATCACAGGCGCTTATGAGCTGAAGAGGATGTGAGATTCTGGGCTTCTCCTCAGACGGCTCCTGGATGTGTCGCCACATTGGAGACAGGAACAAGCGCTATTCAGCCAAAGTTTCATCATCAGGGAACATTTTCTAAGTGACAAGTCTCTCTGAGAGACCGGGTTTGGAAAACACTCGCTTCAGTGGGAGGAAGCTTCCCGCATGCGCTTCTGCGACGCTCCGATCCTGCACGTCTTTTAACACATTGGTCAGGATTGACGCACTTTGTTTTCATTTAGTTGGTTAAAAAAAAAGTCGGGCTTGGGCTCGGGCCGGGCCAGAGAATCCTGAAAACCTTTTCGGGCCGGGTCGGGCTGGGGCTTCACCCCCTCGGGCCAGGCCCGATTTTAGGCCCGTGCAGGGCTCTAGTAGTGACAACAGCACGTCAGCTCTGTCTTGTCAAATGCACCATGTCAGTTACGAAAAACGTAACTTTAAATATTTAACCGAAAAAGAGGCGAGCTGAAGAAAACCTAGGGAGTACTGAAGAAACGTGAGAAACAGTGAAGCAATCACAGCGAGATCCGTTACTGTCTGTGTGTGTGTGTGTGTGTGTATGGGCCGGACGGACTGAGCTCCCGGCTGGCTGCAGTTTTGTGCATAGGGAGGGGCGGGCGCTCTATGTGACTGGCCAATCACAGAGCGTGAAGACAGTCAGTTACCCAATGAGGATTTTCCTTCAGCACGATTACAGATATTGACTCGTTTTACTCGTTTCATGCTCGTACTCGTCAAAAATGCTTTATCCGTAGTCGCTACCCAGCTCCACACCCATCTGACTCTAAACTCCTTCTCTGAACCCTTCCAGTCCGGTTTCCGCCCACTTCACAGCACAGAAACAGCCCTCCTCAAAATAACTAATGATCTCCTCATTGCTGCTGATTCCGGTCTGCTATCCATCCTGGTCCTCCTTGATCTGAGTGCGGCCTTTGACACAATATCTCATTCCATTCTCCTCCATAGGTTATCTTCCATCGGCATTGCTAACATCCCACTTCAGTGGTTCCAGTCCTACCTATCAGGTCGCACTCAGTTCATTACTATAAAATCCTCCCGCTCACAGCCCTCTCCTGTCTCTTCTGGTGTGCCCCAGGGCTCTGTCCTGGGGCCCCTCCTTTTCATTATATACATCCTTCCCCTTGGTAATATCTTCCGCAGATTCAATATTCATTTTCACTGCTTCGCGGACGACACCCAGCTCTATTTGTCCAGTAAGCCAAAATCTGCACTTCCTCCCTCCTCGCTCATCACCTGCCTTCAAGAAATAAAATCCTGTGTCAGTTCGAACTTCCTGAAATTAAATACAGACAAAACAGAGCTTCTTTTGGTTGGTACCAAGAACACCCTCTCAAAATTTGACAGTTTCTCTCTCACAGTTGATAATACTTCAGTTTCCCCCTCTCCCCAGGTCTAGAGTCTGGGTGTCATCCTAGACAGCACACTATCCTTCCAATCTCATATCAGTAGCATCACACGGTCAGCTTATTTCCATCTTCTAACATTAATCGTCTTCGCCCCTCCCTTGATGTCCACTCTACTTCTATTCTTGTCCATAGTCTGGTTACATCACGTATCGATCATTGCAACTCTCTTCTCTCAGGCCTCCCTCAGAAAACCCTCCGTAAGCTCCAGCTGGTTCAGACTGCAGCAGCACGCATCATTACTAAAACTCCCATCTGTTGCTGTTTACCTCAGAAAACAGACGCTGCAGAGGACAATCAGTGCATTGCCTCCTCCTCCTACTGCACAGCTGCACTCACTTGGGCTGATCACCTCCTGAGCAGCATAAAAGGGAGAGCTGCCAGGAGGAAGGGAGAGACTGCATCTGTGCCAGTTCTCTCATGTGCTCCATTTATTGGTGTTTTAATGGCTTTTAAATGGGTTTTAGTTCTTTAAGCTTAGAGAAGCTTAAGAGCTTTTAGAGGATTTTAACAGACGAGGCACCAGAGTGCTGGTTACCTATTGGCTCCCAAACTTGTGTTTAAGTCAGTGGACTTTGTTTTGTGAATGTTTGGGAGCATTCGGATGTCTGCTTTAAACGTAAACCCTTGGCCATTTTAACAACGTGTTTAAGTACTTTTAGATTTGGAGCTTTTTGTCATTTTAAAATCCTCTTAATAAAATCAATGTTTACAATTTCCACAACTGACACACATGCCTTTGTGTTACTCCCCATCCTTGTCCATATCCACCAATGGAGGACGTAACTCCATCTCTCATCACATCACCCCCATCCTCAAACAACTCCATTGGCTACCAGTGCACACCAGGATTAACTTCAAGATTCTCCTTCTCACCTTCAAGGCCATCCATAACCTCGCCCCTCACTACCTCACAGATCTCGTTCACATCGTCACCTCGTCCCGTTCCCTCAGGTCCTCCTCCTCCATTCATCTCTCTGTGCCCTCCTTTCGTCCAGCACCATGGGGAGTAGAGCCTTCAGCTGCACCGCTCCCAAACTCTAGAACTCCCTTCACCCTCTCATCAAGAACATTAACTCATTCACAGAGGGAGGTGGAGTGTACAGTCGGTAAAGACGGCTCTCCATTGCCCTGCCTCCAACATGCCTCCATCTAAATAGGATAGATTATCCAGAGTTATCTCTGTAGTTATGTAAATACAATAAAGTTTATCTTTCACCAAATACAATATTTACTAAGACATCACAATATAACTATAGACACATTACGTGTGTGTGTGTGTGTGTGTGTGTGTGTGTACATGTGTGTACATGTGTGTGTATGTGTGTACGTGTGTGGGCTCTGTCTTCTCCATCCCCAGTGAGTCGTGGAGGATGGCTGCTTATACTGAGCCAGGATTCTCTGGAGGTTTCTTCCTGTTAAAAGGGAGTTTTCCTCTCCCCTGTCGCTGCATGCTTGCTTAGTATGAGGATTGCTGTATAGTCACTGACACTAGTCAGTGACTTGATGCAATTTGCTGGGTTCCTTATATAGGAAACATTATTTCTGATTGGCTTAATGAACTGACCTGGATTGGAATGTTTATTGTGTGAAGTGCCTTGAGACGACTCTTGTCGTGATTTGGCGCTTTATAAATAAACTTGAATTGAATATAATTGTCATGGGTTAATGGTTGCTGGAGACAGACACACACTCCCAGCAACCTGACTCAGGAGTAAGTAATACAGAAGGTTAGTGGGTGACTTTTGTCTTCATAATAAACACTTTTACCTTGGCTTTTAGTCTGTGTGTTATTCTTCTGTCCGTGACCGTGGAGAAATGAGTACCTCCCCCCTTAGGGTGTATCAGATGTGCAACTGCATTACTGACCAGAGTGATTCTGTTACTAAGGTATATTTTTACTGAAGTTTACTTTGGCAAAGACACCATTACCGATCCATTCAGGGCAGCATCAGGCTCACCATAGAAATCCTACAATGGTGTTGGATGGCTAACGTTCATTTATTGAAGCATCACGAGGTTTCTGTCAGAGAAGATCATTCAAAAGCAACTGCACCTTTTTAAGTGATGGCTTTATTGTTTGTGGCCATTAACATCACTTGATACTGTATCTAGAAGAATTGCCTCAGGATTACTTCTGGGTTTGAGCAGCTCAGCTGCTGGAGTGCATAAAATCTTCAGTCTCTGCAAAAACACCAGAATTGACCTCATTATCAGCTGTTAACATGAAAAGTTCTCTATTAAAGATGTTGGCTGTTGGCCAGCTAACAAAATCACATTGATAATTACAACTAATGACTCTCTACAGGTGTTTGTGTAGTTAATTTAAACTAAGGAGGTGACTGTTTACCTGTTTGATTGTCCCTGGGGTTTTGGTCATCAAACACAGACCAAAGAGAGGAGGAAGAAGTGCTGAAGACAAAGCAAAGAAAATTCCAAGGGCGTAACCCCACGGCGGATAGTGATAGGTCTTGTTGTATCTCAGAGGGATGAACATCACCAAGGAGAAGATCAGTATTCCCTTTTAAACAAAACAAGACACACCAGCATGAGGAGAAATTCTCGTATTCATGTCATTATTATTCTCTGGCAAAACTAGCAGAGCTTATAACATTTTATTTCATGTCTCTTAACAATGTTTGTTTGTTTGTTTGTTTGTTTATTAAGATCCCCTTTAGCCACTGTTAAAACAGTTGCTATTCTTCCTGGGGTCATAACATCATCCAAAGAAAAATACATTATTCATGCATCAACACTGGGATCACNGGGGGGGGGGGGGGGGGGGGGGGGGGGGGGGCACCACGAAGCCTTTGTGCTTAGGGCACCAAAATAGCTAGCAACGGCCCTGATGACACTTACATCACTGGACAAATAAAGACAAAAGGACACACAGAAAAGTACTAGATCAAAGAACGCACAGCGTCAGTATCTAGAAAAGTAATCATTGTAGAAGTAAGCCAAAAAAACAGTTTCTTCCCCTCTGTGGTCGGACTCATGGACAATTGTAGACCTGTCCACTCCAGCTGCTTTGTTCCATTCACATGACTCGGTGTTGTGTTTGCACCTGAACTGACCCGCTCTGACCAGAACCTACACTGACTTGTATAAAGTAGCTGCGTCTGTAATTAACGATTCCCTATATTATTATCATTTCATTGTGTTTATTTCTTATTTCTAGTTTTGCTTATTTCTTTTGTTTTTGCACCAAGTACTGCAGCAGTTTCCTAATGATGTGATTCTCACACATGTGGCAATAAATCCTTCTGAATCTGAACATTTTTCTAAGGTTTGAAGGCCTTTTGTGATATGATCAAGTGTCTACACGAGTGTAAGAATGATTTCGTAACTTTTTTGTATTGTAAATGCTGACTGCTTGCGTGTTCATTTTGGTTGATGTGTGAAATTGTTATTTGAATGACGGTGGACACAAGCATTGTTTTTTGTGTTTTCTTTTATTTCTTTTATGCTTTTTCTTCGTGAAAATGAATAAAAAATATTAAGATCTAAATAATTCCGATGAATCATGGTTGAAAAGCAATGTCTGACTTGGTTAAATTTCATAGAATTTTTATTTATTATTACTTTTGTCAGATTCGAGTAATTTCTGTGACCATTTTGGGTTTTTCTTTCATGGACCAAAGGGTACCAACTATTTTGTCTGGCAAATGGCAACTGCTGTTCAGCACTTTCTCATTTACGCCGGGGACACACCGGCCGCAGAAGCACCGCGAAGCGCCGAGAAGCGAATCGCTCACGAAATTCGGCCGCTGCTCGCCGCTCCTCAGTTCAGATCAGACGCGCCCCAGTCGAGGCGCGCCTCGGCTCAGCTGTAGTTTTTCTTTTAAACACTTGGTGTCCTCCATTTCCTCTCTGCCTTTTCTCAGCTCTTTTCCTCTATGTTTGAGTGTGTGTGTGTGTGTGTGTGTGTGTGTGTGTGTGTGTGTGTGTGTGTGTGTGTGTGGGTGAACCTATGGTATGAGTTCTTTCTGCCAGTTGAATCTCTTGGAACCCGCTCCAGTTCTGCAGCTGTATCCTAGCAGTTTCTTCCGAAATGGGTACGTAAATAACCATGTTTTTCGGGGGTCGTACAGCTCCTTGTGTTCTCAACTTTGAGCTTTAAGCGCCTCGTGATTTTTATCTTGAGAGGCGCTATAGAAATGATATTTTCTTCTTCTTCATCAGCTTCCATAATTAATTTAAAGTCATCCATCTTAACTGCTTGCCTCAGACTTTCTGCCTCTCTGTCCTGTTTGCTCCGGTGAAAAGACACCCAAAACCACTCCCCCTTCACGTGGTCACACACGCACACAAGTTCGGTTTGTGTGTGTGTTCGTGTGGTTTTTCTGCAGTGTCTGATTACGAACACATTTGACTATTGTGGAATTTTATTTTGAAATGCTTTATTTTGTTAAATTTACCGGCCTGCCTCTTATGTCTAGGTTTGACTTCCTGCCAGAATTGATGCGATTCACCTGCGGCTCACGAAAAAATAGAGCCGATGCCGAAATGATCGCTGCACGGCGCGGGCCGGCGCGAGGCGCTTCGGCGGCCCATGTGGTCTATAAAACAGCTTAACAAGGGCGCCGAATGAAGGCGGTCCCATTTTCGCGGCGCTTCCGCGGCCGGTGTGTCCTCGGCGTTAGTGTGGTGATGTCCCCGTGGCTCTTAGACTTCACAGACAATAAACAGTACATCAGAATGACACTTACACCACTGACAACTGGTGTGAAGAACCTCCAGCAGTATTTCATATAAGCTGAAGGGTGGTAGCCAATCATTTCCTTTATTTTGCCATAATAACGATCAGCACCTTAAAGACAAATGAGAACATTATTAAATGGTAAATGGCCTTGGCCTGTATTTCTATAGCATCTTCTGGAGTCCTGGAACCTCCCAAAGTACTTTACAAAACAACATTCATCCACACAGTAGTGGTGATTAGCCACACCTGCCCTGGAACTTGTCCAAGGACAGTAGTAGCTCAGGAGGTAGAGCAGCTTTCCTGTAATCTGAAGATTTTAAGTTCAATTCCAGCTTCTGCCAGAGTGCCAAACCTGGTGCTAAACACCCAGAAGACAGCAGGGGTTGTTGTGGACTTTACACAGCTCCTCTCACGCCCCTTATCCCTGTCTGACTGCCCCATCACGATGGTGGACTCATGTCGCTTCCTGGGCCCCTCCATCACCCAGCACCTCCAGTGGGAGCCCACCATCACCTCCATCATAAAAAGGCCCAGCAGAGGATGAACTTCCTGAGGCAGCTGAAGAAATTCAACCTATCAGCACAGTCCACGAGGCAGCTCTACACCATCAAGTCCATCCTCACCTCTTCCATCATTGTGTGGTACGCTGGAGCTCCCACCAGGGAACAGAAGAAGCTGCAGCGTGTTGTACGCTCTGCTGAGAAGGTCATTGGCTGCAAACTGCCTGTCTGCCTGTCTAGCTTCACTCACCTTTCTGAATACTGTTTATTTTTCTTTTCTGCTCTTTTACATATTTTTCCCCACACATGAATGTAAAAGGTGTCCCAGGTAGCGATGAGTACCGAATTTGGTACTTTTTAAGGTACCGACCGAATTCTATAGTACCGACTGAGCACCGATTCACGTCATTTGAAACGGTGCCTCGTTTCGGTACCCGTCCTTCATAACGAGAACTTGCCTAGACAGCTGCGCATGCGCAAGAGCGTTATTTCGTCGGTCCCTGCGAGCCAGTTGTAAACAGAGCAGCATGGTAGAAAGAACGCACGCTAAAGCTTGGGTCCACTTCACTAAATGTGATGGGTAACTGGGTGATGATGAAACCAGCGAAACAATCTAAGTGAGACATCCTCATCTTAATCTGCTCCGGTAGGTAAATAAAATGTTTAAGATAATGTTAGCTTGATATGTTAGCTTCCGTTTCGCTAATGGTGCGTTCGCTTTCTCCTCGGAACTCTGATTTTCTGACCAGAAGAACATACCTAAACAATAACACTGTGATAACGTCATTACACGCCGTTACCCCCAACACTGAAGCCTACTGGTTGTGTAGCACCAGGCTAAAGATCAAAGGTGACAGATCATCCGCTGCTGTGGCCCCCAGACTCTGGACCTCTCTTCCCTGAGCCTGAGACCAGTGAACTCAGTGGTCACCTGTTCAGACTTTGGTGGGACCTGCTGCTGATTCTTCTTTACTACTTTGCTGTTTCTGTCAGTTTGGTATTTCTTTTAGGTTCTCTTCTTTTCTTTTTAGTTTTGATTATTATTCATGTGCTTGTGAAGCACCTTTTGATTTCTATCTTCAAAAGCACCATATAGAAAATGGGTCTTTTAAGTTGCACACTGTATTTAGTCTTTAACAGCTTTTATTTGACAACAGCATAGTAAAATTGATGTTGGTATATATAATATTGTACCTGTGTCTAGCGCTTTTCTAAGATGGGGACTCCAAAGCTCTTTGCAGTACATCATTTGCATACCTAAAATGGGTTCAAATTAAGGCAAATGGACTTCTTTGGTTTCTTGAAAATGTTTTGCTTCTCATCCAAGGAGCTTTGTCAATTCTGACGGGAATACAAAAGGGTCAAGTCAGAATGGTCAAACCAGCAAAGCAAAACTTCTTCAAGACACAAAAGAAGAGCAGTGGCCTGCATTGGAACCCCTGTGGATTACCATGACCTGGATGACTGAGAACCTTCACCAGCACATTCACATACTGGTGGCGATGAGCTACATCATTTAGGCAGCAGTAGCTCAACAGGTTGAGCGGGTTGTCCAATAATCGGAAGGTTGCAGGTTCGATCCCGGCTCCGGACAGAGAATTCTGCTGTTGTGTCCTTGGGCAAGACACTTAACCCACCTTGCCTGCTGGTGGTGGTCGGAGGGACTGGTGGCGCCTGTGCTCAGCAGCCTCGCCTCTGTCAGTGCGCCCCAGGGCAGCTGTGGCTACATTGTAGTTCATCACCATCAGTGTGTGAATGTGTGTGTGAATGGATGAATGATGCACTGTAGTGTAAAGCGCTTTGGAGTCCTTACTCTGAGAGGTGCTATACAAGTTTGGGTCATTTATCATTTATCATCATAGCCACAGCTGCCCATCGGTGCACTGACAGGGATGAGGCTGATGTGCACAGGTGCCACCGGTTCCTCCAACCTTCATCAGCAGGCAATGAGGGTGAAGTGTCTTTACCAAGGACACGATTGACAGACCCTGGGTTCAAACCTGAGCCACTGAGGTGCACTTTCAAAAGTTTCTCCCACACTCTTGATTTTAATCATTAAAATTTTTACTGAATTGCTACTCACCAAATATCCATCCCACACTGCAGGACTCCAGAATGGCAAAAAACATGATTGGTATTCCACTACAGGCGTAATAGTCAAAGAGAAGAAATATGTACAGTCCTCCCTGTGATGGCCAACAAAGGCAACGTTCAACAGGAAATATACTTGGTTTAAATATCAGATGTAATAAATTAAGTCCTACCTCTGTGACCATGAATAGCCCACCAATGAAGGAGATACAGCAAATGAGCAGCAGGAGCAGTTTACGACGATGGCCAATGAAGAAGAAGGAGGGGTACATATCGGATATGGATGTGACCATACCTTCAAGATAAACAAACTGTAGGGAAGAAAATAAGTTTTTCATACTTGAAACAGTCTTCCTACAGGATGTGCAACAGGCCATGTCATTAATCCAACCACCCTTTCCTGTTCCTGCCTAACCCAGCTCCGTGTCAGGGGCAGGGTTCTGGTTCCGCTGATGTAGCAGTCCTCCACAGAAGGGAAGCTGATGTTGGTCATTGGAAGAGCATTCATGGACTTAGACTTGACAACTTGTTCATTCAGGAGAAATGTGACAAACTTCAACTACTGTTATGGTATCACAATAATGATAAGAGCCACTCTACCGGTAATCCAAACAACCTATACTTATTTTCTAATGAGCTTTGAAAGAAAAGCGTCTGGACTTCTTTGAGTTGCTTGAAGACGTTTCACCTCTCATCCGAGAGGCTTCTTCAGTTCTAAGGTCAAATGGTGGAGAGTCCCAGATTTAAACCCAGTGTGAGTTTCCCCCCGAAGAGGGAACAACAGACCCCCTGATGATTTCTACATAAACACATGAGCCAAGGTGTGAGGGTGGGTGTGGGTCCTATTCAGCCAGAGTTTCGGGTGAGCTCATTGTGAAACCTGGCCCCACCCTATCATGTGAATTCCTGAGGTCAGATGGCCCAGGATATGCGTGGGCGTTGAGGCATCTGGGAAGGGATCTCAAAACTGGATTATAGATGACAGACAGTTGGTGTCGTAAACCACCGCCTCTGTTCAAAGATGGTTGCTCACAGTGGACATAAATGGCTTCCTTTACTCCTCTTTCAAACCATCTGTCCTCTCTGTCCAAAATGTGAACGTTGGCATCCTCAAAAGAGTGCCCTTTGTCCTTTAGATGCAAATGAACTGCTGAGTCCTGTCCCGTGGAGGTGGCTCTTCTATGTTGTGCCATGCGCATGTGAAGTGGCTGTTTGGTTTCTCCGATGTAGAGGTCTGGGTATTCCTCGCTGCACTGTACAGCATACACCACATTGTTCAGTTTGTCTTTAGGAGTTTTGTCTTTCGGGTGAACCAGTTTCTGTCTGAGTGTGTTGCTGGGCCTGAAGTACACTGGTATGTTGTGTTTGGAGAAAACCCTCCTGAGTTTCTCTGATACACCGGCTACATAGGGGATGATTTGCTGACTTTATAAACGCCCAATTAGGATAGCCAAATGTTTTAAGTGATTCCTTTATAAGTGTGTGTTCCTTCTTTTTCCCTTCCGGCTTAGAGGGAACATGTTCTGCCCGGTGGTGTAAGGTCTTGATTACTCCAAGTTTGTGTTCCAGAGGGTGATGTGAGTCGAAGAGGAGGTACTGGTCCGTGTGTGTGGGCTTCCGGTACACTTCAATGTTGAGGTTGCCATTTTCTTCAAGGTGCACAGCGCAGTCCAGGAAAGGCAAGCAGTTGTCCTTTATGTTTTCCCTGGTGAACTTGATGTTTTTGTCCACGGCGTTGATGTGCGTAGTGAAGGATTCCACTTCTTGTGTTTTGATTTTGACCCAGGTGTCATCCACATATCTGTACCAGTGGCTGGATGCTCTCCCTTTAAAAGAGCCAAGAGCCTTTCTGTCCACTTCCTCCATGTAAAGGTTGGCTACAATAGGTGACACGGGGAGCCCGTGGTGCAGCCATGTTTTTGTCTGTAGAAACCTTCGTTGTATTTGAAATATGTAGTGGTGAGGCAGGGGTCTAACAGTGTGCAAATCTGATCGGGTGTGAAGTTGGTCCTGTCCTCCAAGGTGCTGTCTTCTTGTAGTCGTTTTCTGACAGTCTCCACTGCCTCCGTAGTGGGTAGTCAAGTGAAGAGGGAGACTACGTCAAAGGACACCATGGTTTCATCTGGATCCAGGGTAAGTTTCTGGACCTTGTCAGTGAAGTCGGTGGAGTTCTTGATGTGGTGTGGGGTGTTCCCCACCAGAGGTGCAAGGATAGTAGCAAGGTGTTTCGCGATGTTGTAGGTGACTGAATTTATGCTACTGGCAATGGGTCTAAGAGGGATACCTTCCTTGTGGATCTTGGGAAGTCCATAGATGCAGGGTATGGCATCTCCTGGATAAAGGCGGTGATATGTCAGGCGGTTGATGGTTTTGTCCCTTTCAAGGCCTTGAAGGCAAGCTATAACTTTCTTTTTGTAGCTGCTTGTGGGGTCTCGCTTTAAGGGTTCGTAGGTGTTGTTGTCACTGAGGAGAGTAGTGATCTTTGCATGGTAATCCGTTGTGTTTAGGACCACAGTGCACCTTCCCTTATCAGCTGGCAATATAGTGATGGTGTGGTCTTTGCTCAGTGATGCGACTGCCTTCTTTTCTTGTAATGTGAGGTTAGGCGGAGGGACTTTGGCACTGGAGAGGGTGGCTGAGACTTTTGTAACGTGAGGAAGTATGGGTTTTCTGGGCCAAAGGTCGTATTTGCCCAGCTGGGTCAAAGCTGGGTCACGCAGCACTTTCACCCACAGATTAAGACCTGAGCCGACAGCAAGTCTGAAGGACTCCACAACATCCAACACCTGCTCTTCAGAAGAAGGACTACAACCCACAGACTAGTCATAATAAAACAGAGTCAAACTTTCTTCATTATAAATGTTAAATATTCATTTGATCACTTTGCTCATTATAAATGTATTTTAATCAAATGAATGATTATTATGCTTTGGGTAATCATAATGAACTATAATGAATCAGTATACTTAATTAAATAATGTTTTTGAAGATGTTTAGCAAAGACCTTCACACCTCCTCACACAGGTCCATATCCACAGTAACTCAAAACACATTTGCTCTGACGCACACGTTTGCTTTGGGAAGAGAAGTGGTTTTGGTAAGTTAGTCAGAACGAGAGTGGGAACGGAAGAGAGCGGAAGTGCGGAACGAACGCCATGGGGAAAGGAGCCCTGCCGGCTCTTTTCTCCCTCCACGCTATTTCTGTCAAGCCAGACAGGATAGCTGAAATGCAACCCGCTAACGCAGACTCGTCCCCGAGTCTTTTGATTTCTGAGTTAATTTAAACTTGAGAAAGCGCATCTGCCAAACGCTCCATCAACGTGTACCGAGGTCAACTCTGGACCAGACCGTCGCACACCTTCGTCTTCTCTGCCAGCCAAGGTGTGACCTGGATAAACTTCCTCCGAGGTCCGGATCTAAAGGGGGTCCTAAGTACGGTGAGGCAGAACACAATAGATAGCGTTCTGATGCTGTTTTTCTAATAAGAACTAAAGTTTAATTGCAAAACATCATTTTTCACTCAGACACCTTTTCTCTCCCTGAAGCAATCTCAGACACCTGCATGCACGCATTCATAATTCCATCATCCTCAATTTTAGCACATCCAACACAAGGTCTATTGGAGCAAGCTTAAAATATCAACTGTTAAAGATTGTCCAACAAGGTTGCCAATGTTGATTATTTTTCCTATGATTGTCATTTCAAATCGTTCGTTTAAATTGAAGAATTAAAACTCTTAAAATTTAAACTTGTCTTTTCATTGAACTGAAACACAGACACACGGATATGATCGTCAGTTTATCGATGAAAACAACCTTTGAGTCTTCTTATCTCTATAACATTTGGTTATTAATTTGTAAAAATTAATATTCCAGATTATTATGTGGAATGGTTCATCTTTCATAAAAGAGCCAACAACCATTACGCTACACTTTCATCCTGATCTGTTCTGCTTCTGTCTGAGATAATTTGTTGATCCGTATGGCAGTTTCAGTGGCTGTGATGAGGTCCACTATGGGCAACTGTTGCGGAGCAATGGCAAAATTGAGTCCTTTAGCTAATACGTTCATTTCAGGTTCAGTGAGGTTCCGGTCTGAAAAGTTCTTCACCCATTTTCTTCGACTGTCCTCCGGTGTAAGTTCTTCTCTGCGTTGTGTAGATTCAGACTGAGGAATGAGTGTTTTTGAAAGCAGGGTGTGGAATTTCCTGCGTTGTCTTTCTTTTCCTTTGGAATGTTGGGCCCACTGAGCCTTCTCCACAAACTTGTAAACCTCTTCTAAGATTGGAGAGGGTAGAAGGGGTTCCAGTTCCTGCAGAGTCTGGCTAATCTCGCTTTGGAGGGCATCTATAGTGAAATGGACCTGTCTTATCCTTTCACTTAGAAGCTGATTTTGTGCTCTTCGTAGAATTAAGTCCGCTCTGTGTCCTCTGACAGTGGATCCTAGGCGCAGGCTCTTAGGAACAACTCTGCTTTGTCTGCATCTCAGGTTGAAACGGAGGTGGTTCCTGTAATCCGCTAGTTTTGTAGATTCCCTTTCAAATTCCCGCACCAGTTGAAGGGTGTTCCTCCCAAAATGTATGGCAATATGTCTGTGAAGGTTCTCAGTCATCCAGGTCATTGTAGTCTAATGAGCTTTGAAAGAAAAGCGTCTGGACTTCTTTGAGTTGCTTGAAGACGTTTCACCTCTCATCCGAGAGGCTTCTTCAGTTCTAAGGTCAAATAGTGGAGAGTCCCAGCTCACAATGAGCTCACCCGAAACTCTGGCTGAATAGGACCCACACCCACCCTCACACCTTGGCTCATGTGTTTATGTAGAAGATCATCAGGGGTCTTTTGTTCCCTCTTCGGGGGTAAACTCCCACTGGGTTTAAATCTGGGACTCTCCACCATTTGACCTTAGAACTGAAGAAGCCTCTCGGATGAGAGGTGAAACGTCTTCAAGCAACTCAAAGAAGTCCAGACGCTTTTCTTTCAAAGCTCATTAGACTACAATGACCTGGATGACTGAGAACCTTCACAGACAACCTATACTTGTTTTGTTTATTATTTTCTGACTCATACCTGAGACTGCCTACAGTTAAGTGCTGTGCAATAATACATCAATGTGATCTAACACAAGAGCAGTTGTGAGGCCATGGGTTGGGGTCGGGGGCCACAAAGAGGGGGCCCACGGGGTGCCTATTGAAGACCGCTGCGCTAAAGGGACTATTGGCACTTACACACTAGCATCAGCTCCACTCCATCGGGACTGGGTTGGGAGTGTACTCATTTAGGTAGCCTTGGATTTTCACGTCTGCAACCAGACGTCTTTTCAACCCTCTTCCCAAGCGGTCTGCCTGGAGCCAAACTGGTCCAATATGCCCACTGCTGGCTGATTGGCCAGCTCAAATTCACTTGTACCACTAGGGGGGGCCTTCGATTGGCAGATGGAATCAGCCCACAGGGACTTCCCGCATGTGCGATTCATTATCCATCTGGATGCTGTGGAGGTAACAAGCCTCTGGCTGAAGCTGTTTTTCTGTCTCTCACTGCTGTGAGGAGCATGCACGCACACACACACACACACACACACACACACACACACACACACACACACACTGCTGCCAGACACAGCGAAGCAGGATGCAAAATCAGAGTCGGAGAGTCTGACTGCTCAGGCTGCTTTTGTTTAATAATGAAGACACCGCAGACTTCTCAGCGTCCTTTTGCCCTGCCCACATGCTCGGAGATGCGCTCATGACATCACAGCCACAGACAGCCCATGTGCTCAATCAGGTCCGCATTCCTAAGGCACTGTAACATTTTGTAGGTGGTAACTTTTGATAAATCGTCAATGTAATATTCAATAAAATGTAATATTCCATGAAAATATTGATTGTCAATATTATTGGACCTTTAATATTTGATTGATGTTTGAACTAGTTACTTTGGGTAAGCCAGGGATTCAATTTTATAATAATTTGACACAGAGGCCAAAATATAGTTTATAAAAATCTATTCATTACTATATTTCTACTACTATGATGATGCAGAACAAATGATTATACATCCAATCCAATCCAATTTTATTTATAAAGCGCATTCACAAGGCATTACAACCAAACAAGGCGCTGTACAATAAAAATGTTAGTTAATTAAACCGGCGTTATACAAACATGTAGAACA
>SSNQ01033758.1:19474-48516 GCA_006942095.1 Nothobranchius kuhntae | reverse complement strand
GATTTTGAAATGACAAGCCTATGAAACAACAATCAACATTGGCAACTTTGTTGAACAATCTTTAACAGTTGATATTGTAAACTTGCTCAAATAGACCTTGTGGTGAATGGGTGAAGATTGAATATGAGGTGAGCTGAATGCGTGTGTGTGTCAGATTTTGCTTCAGGAAGAAACAGGTGTCTGAGTGAAAAGTGATGTTTTGGATAAACTTAGGTCTTATTGGAAAAGATGCATCAAACGTTATCTATGTGTACTGCCTCACCGAAGTCGGACACTCTTTTAGATCCGGGCCGCCAGAGGATGGTGATGTTTCATCCAGGTGACACCAGCGGCTGGCAGAGGAGACGTAGATGTCCGCGACCAGGTCCAGAGATGCCCGCGGTACACGTTGATGGAAAAACGTTTGCAGATGTGTTTTCTTAAGCTTAGTTCACTCAGAAATCAAAAGACTCGAGGCGAGTCCGCGTTAGTTGTTGCAATTCAGCTGTCCTGTCTGGCTGACAGGAATAACGGGAGGGGGGGGAGAAATGAGCCGATAGGCTCCGTCCCCCCTTTAGCGTTTATTCAGGTCTTCTCTCTTTCGGGGTCAAGCACGAACTGAATCCTAAACTGAAACTTACCAAAAGCCTTTCTCTTCTCAAAGCAAAATGTGTGCGTCAGAGCAAATGTGTTTTGGAGTTTACTGTGAGAGAGTGTGTGTGTGTGAGTGATTGAGTGTGTGAAGGTCACCACTAAAACATCTTCAAACATTATTTAATTAAGTATGTATTCATTATAGTTATGATTACCCAAAGCATAATAATCATTCATTTGATTAAAACACATTTATTATGAGTAAAATGGTAAATTGATTATTTTAACAACTTAAAATAAAGGAAAGGAAGTTTGTTATGTTATGACTAGCTTTTCCATGAGAACCCATCTTCTGGCACTGCAGGTGTTCAGATGTTATGGTTTCTCCCAGACTCGCTGGCGTTCAGGTCTTAATCTGTGGGTGAAAGTTCTCAGCGACCCAGCTCTTGACCCAGCCAAGTCAAATGACCTTTGGCACAGAAAACCCATATTTCCTCACGTTACATTCCCCCCTTTCACGACGACATGGTGGTCAAGCAAAAACCACCTGACGTCGTGACCTCATTAACGTGATGAACTCATGAAGGTAGACATGCATGTTCCAGATGAAGGCAGGAGCGATGAAGCGTCTCCACAGGTCTCGAGTAGAAAGGAGTATATCCTGATCAGATGATTAAGGCCCAAAACTGTTGCAAATCATTGTAAAGTAATCCACGTAGGAAATCTTGAAAGCAGAGCTATTTCAATAGCAGTTAATTTTCATCAGCAATAATGTAAAGGTATATTCAAAGGATAAGGTAGCCCGTGATCCACACGGAGCCGGCAGTTGATGTAACCCTCGGGCGTAGTCCAGGCGAAGCCCAGCGCAGACCTCGACACCTCTCGAACCACGACCGAAGCCCCATGCGACAGGAACCAGGTGGAGTAAGGTGAAGATGACCCTCTGATAGCGGAGACCCCCATGGAATGGAAGCAGACATCGAAGGCCGGACGAGCTCGGAGAAGGAGACAAAGTGAGACAGCCCATACGATAGATCGCGTTTGATGCAAATCAAAGAAATGATCAAAAACCTATCTATGGGTGCCTCTGGGAAAATGTGAAGGCATTTTGTGAATTATCTAAAGAAGAAATGTTCTGCACCCTCTTCTACATGTCATGTAAAAACATGATGCAGAGAAAACACAAATAAAAGAAATAAAATCCTAACTGATATGTGAAAATCAGCAGGCTGCACTTATTAAAGGCTTATATAAAAAAAATGAAAATGAAGGGCAAATTGGCTTGTAGCCCTTTAAGGAAATTTTAACAAGTTAAAATCTGTAATGAAAAATAATAACTCTACACAAAGCACTAGTAAAAGATAGAGGTGTAAATCAGTTCTAAAAATGTAAATCAGTAGGTTAGTAATCCCTAAAAATGTGAGTTAGTAACAGGACCCTGGCTGGAGGCAGGTAACCTGAAAAAAAAACTCAAAGGATATCACATTTGTTAAACATTCTTCCAACAAAGAAAAATTGAGCGAATTTGTAACGTTCCACCAGGTTGTGGAAAAGAATCCGGTCAGAATTGATTCGTTCAGTAAGCGGTTTGAATCTTGTGTTGCGAACCCACAGAGAAACGAGTTTGGATTTATCTGTGGGAGCCGTGTCACAATAGATTTGGGCATTGTGCGGTTTGTATCTGGTGTTACGAACCCACAGGGAAACTTGTTTGAATTTACCTGAGGGACCCGTTTGGAACTAGAGTGAAGCGGATGGTTTAGTTCTTAGATCAGAACCTGATTTTACCTGTTCATGGATGTTTATCAGCTTAACGGAGGCGACGTTTTTGCAATCAGAAATTGGAGTGAACTGGAGATGAAGAGACGATGCTCGAAGATCAGAAGGAGGCTTCACACCCCCCTTTTGTTTCTCAAACTTATGCCGTGTCTGTGAGACAGGAGAAGCATAAAAAACAACAGTTCTGAGGCTCCTAAGAGCCTGTTCACCAAAAAGATGCACATTATCACCAGGATCGTGCTGAAAGAGCAGGTGTGCAGATGTCCAAAGACCTGGAGGTGTTGGACTTGTAGGTTCTGAAAAGGAGTTATCCAAGGATGGTTGTGTCACGGCTGTCAAAGCAAACCTAGCCATGTGTAGAACCAGATACAGACATGTCGCTAGCTTTAGGAACATGGTCTGTCCTGAAAACTGAAGCCAAGAATACTTTTTCCCCAAGAATGATGGAGGTTCCCACACAGGATCAGAAAAACTCGGTTTAACCAGAGTAGTTACAGACTGACCAAAGTTCCGCCCCGTAGAAGGTGCCACACCTATCTCCGGGTCGGAGGTCAAAGTTGTCAGCTGAAGTGGTGGAAGGTCAGTGTCGATTTCTGCAATGACCCGCCCGCTCGGAGGAGGGGTTCCCCCGAACAGCCTGAAGTCCGTAACGGAAAACTCAGTGCCACTCGGCACCCCCCCTTTGTCAGGCGGGGCCCCGAGCAGAGCATCACTGCACACACCTACTGCCCCCGGGCCGGGTCGCGATCCCGGGCCCGTGAGAGAGATGACCGCAGCAACCACCGAGACTCCCTCAATATCGCCACTGACCACGGGACTGCTGGAAACCGCAGGGTTTTCCGCGCCGTCGTGGTCACCTGAAAGAGAAGTCACAGGAAAGAGAGCACAGAGGCCAGAGACAGAGTCACACCCCTGTGAAAGAAGAAAAGAGTCGGCCACCGTATTAGCAGAGGTCACGAACTGAGAAATGACAAGGTCATTCACAGAAAGGTCAAGATGTCCAGGCACAAACCCTTCAAATGGTAGGATGGCCACGGCTGGAGGCCACAAGCGCTCCACGGCGGCTGATGTTTTCATCGCGCCCCGTGAAATAAGCAGGTTTGCGCATGAGGTGGACTGATGATGGATGCAGACCTCTGACTCAAGCGGTTTAGCACAGCTGGAAGAATTCACACCCATGCTGGAGAGATGTTCATCACCTAACATGGTGGAAACAGAAAAAGCATCAGGAACCACAGGTTGAATCACAAGCTGTTTGTCAGAATGGTTAACCATAGGTTCAAGAGATGTATTTAGATTAAAAGTAGCAGAGAAAGTGTCGTGTATTTCAAACCGTGATGTTAATGGTGGGGTTTTGACCCCCCTTAAGAAATAAAGGCAAAGAAATAGCATTATGACTGAAAACCTTTGAGTGTGTGAGGTCACTTCAGAAAGTGCAAAGCAGAACCACCACTGACCCAGTGCAGCTGGTACCGAATCGCCGTCACTCGTCCCCAGGTCCGGGCCTTTGGGCTCCAAAGTCCGTACCCCCCACCGCGCCAGACCGGCGGCTCCCGGCTAAGGGTTGGCCGTCCGCGTACGCGGCGGGACCAGCGTGGTCCGGCCGGTAAACAGTCTCCTGTGTCTTGGTGTGTTCCGTAAGCAGATCGTTAGAGAACCTTACATCAGGTGTAACAGTACAAGAAAGATTTTGTCATGTCTCGTCCATTTCTCACTAAATACAGAGCAAATCGCGTTTTTCTACCTTCTGAGCCCACGTATAACACCCGGTACAGCCCCCTTAATTCATCTCACAATTAAGGACTGCCCGTTGCGTAAACTTAACTTTACGGCACAGGGTAAAACAAGGAATTGTTGATAGAGAAATGAATGTAACACAACTTCACCACAAGATGGAAGAAAAAGTAATGGAACCGGCAAAACGGAGGCCCTGAAGCCTGGATCTTTTCACCGGCCCAAATAGAGTGGAAACCTACGCGGTTGTGATGGTATTTGATGGATAAAACCTCCCGTTTTACTCCGACGGAAGGCCACGTAGCAAAATGTCGATTCTACACACCGGAGTGTTTTACAAGAACCACCGCTAAGGTTTAGCGGAGTTTAGGACGCAAAAGCTCTGCGACAGAACGGTTTAACAGCTTATCGGGACGCGTAACCCGAGCGTAAACCGGAGTGGCTCCTTAGCTCTTCGGCTAAGCCTGTAAATGTCTGGAGCGACCAGAACCAAAATTGCCCAATTAACCAAACGTCCCTTAGCGACGAGGTAATGTTTAGGGTCTTTAGCGTTCCCACTCTGGGGTGCAGATACGCTCTCCAGCGGGTTTCGTCTTACAGCGAGATTAATATTAGCAAGTTAAGCAAACTATTACTGCCCGCGAGGTTCACCGGAAAAAGGACAAAACGTGGATCAGACACTTGCCGAACGGAACAATATTCCGACGGGGATGAAGTTATCTCCAATTTTAGAATTGCTCGCACATGGTGTCCAAAACACCGCGACGAAGGTCTTACTTTTAGGCAAAGGGAAAGTTACTTGAATTAAGCGGCTAGCTGTTAGCTGTTATCAGAGCGGAAAGTTAAATTTCCGACCTGAAGAGTTCAGAGACGCGATGTCTCGTCAAAGTGGACAGAATATAGTGAAAGACCCCACTCACCCAGCCTCTCACCGAAGGGCAAAGATGGGAAAACTCACAGGATTTGCTAAATTTGTGGTTAATTTGTGATCGGAGATTCTACAGAAAAATCTTCCCCCGGACGTCTCCAAGAGGAATGAGTTTAGTGTAGAATAACTTCCGGTTTTTCAAAATAAGACATCAAAGTGAAACAGAGAAAACGCGTAATTTTGTTAAAAATTAGCTTTCAGATGGAATAAATGGATATATCGCAGATATAGAAGTCTGGATTAGCTCGCCAAAATGTAGAGAACCTGATTAGGCTCTTTTAATTATGTAGAGTAATGGTTTATGCTCTTTTATGAAAGAGGAACCATCCTACATATTTTATAGTTTTAAGAAGACTCAAAGGTTGTTTTCATCGATAAACTGTCGATAATATCTGTGGGTCTGTGTTTCAGTTCAATGAAGAGACAAGTTGAACGTTAAAAGATTTAATTCTTCAAATTAAACTGGTGATTTTGAAATGACAAGCCTATGAAACAACAATCAACATTGGCAACTTTGTTGAACAATCTTTAACAGTTGATATTGTAAACTTGCTCAAATAGACCTTGTGGTGAATGGGTGAAGATTGAATATGAGGTGAGCTGAATGCGTGTGTGTGTCAGATTTTGCTTCAGGAAGAAACAGGTGTCTGAGTGAAAAGTGATGTTTTGGATAAACTTAGGTCTTATTGGAAAAGATGCATCAAACGTTATCTATGTGTACTGCCTCACCGAAGTCGGACACTCTTTTAGATCCGGGACGCCAGAGGATGGTGATGTTTCATCCAGGTGACACCAGCGGCTGGCAGAGGAGACGTAGATGTCCGCGACCCGGTCCAGAGATGCCCGNGGACTCTCGTAAGTTGTCCCCGAGATTTATTGGGCCATTTCCTGTGTCAAAGGTCGTTAACCCTGTGGCTGTTAGACTCAAGCTCCCCAGGTCCATGAAGTGCCACCCGACGTTTCATGTTAGCCGGATTAAGCTGGCCAGGGAGAGTGCGCTGGTTCCTGCCTCCCGGCCCCTTCCTCCCCCCCGGATGGTTGCGGGGGGCCCAGTCTATTCTGTGTGGCGGCTGTTGGCTGTGCGGCGTCGGGGTCGTCAGTTCCTCGTTGACTGGGAGGGTTACGGCCCTGAGGAGAGGTCTTGGGTTCCAGCGAGCGATGTTTTGGATCCCTCCCTGATTCGGGACTTTTATGACCGGCACCCGGATGTTCCCGGCCCGTCGGGCGCCGTGCGTGGGGCGGGGGGTGATGTCATGTGTGATTCTGCAGGTTGAGTGCTTTGCAGTCTTGTTTCTGGTTTTATTGTATTTTTGTTACTTCCTGTTTTATTTTGTGCATTCACTTCCTGTCTGATTACAGGCAGCTAAACGACATGAGGCTCCTCACTAATCTGCCTCATGTCTTGCACCTGGGTCCTGGCTTCTCTATTTAAGCATCTTTGCAACAGTTTCCTTTGCCAGTTTGTCTTCTTCAGTTGAGTACTGTGAACCTGCTCTCAGTAACACTTTGTGAGAGTGTATTTAGTTAGTTTTGGACTTGTTCAGTTGTGCTGTACTGCCAGGAATCCCTTCTGCTGATTAAAACTGTGTGAGCTCTGCATTTGAGTCCTCTTTGTGCTTTGATACCATCCATGATGTAGTGAACCTGATTAGGCTCTTTTAATTATGTAGAGTAATGGTTTATGCTCTTTTATGAAAGAGGAACCATCCTACATATTTTATAGTTTTAAGAAGACTCAAAGGTTGTTTTCATCGATAAACTGTCGATAATATCTGTGGGTCTGTGTTTCAGTTCAATGAAGAGACAAGTTGAACGTTAAAAGATTTAATTCTTCAAATTAAACTGGTGATTTTGAAATGACAAGCCTATGAAACAACAATCAACATTGGCAACTTTGTTGAACAATCTTTAACAGTTGATATTGTAAACTTGCTCAAATAGACCTTGTGGTGAATGGGTGAAGATTGAATATGAGGTGAGCTGAATGCGTGTGTGTGTCAGATTTTGCTTCAGGAAGAAACAGGTGTCTGAGTGAAAAGTGATGTTTTGGATAAACTTAGGTCTTATTGGAAAAGATGCATCAAACGTTATCTATGTGTACTGCCTCACCGAAGTCGGACACTCTTTGAGATCCGGGCCGCCAGAGGATGGTGATGTTTCATCCAGGTGACACCAGCGGCTGGCAGAGGAGACGTAGATGTCCGCGACCCGGTCCAGAGATGCCCGCGGTACACGTTGATGGAAAAACGTTTGCAGATGCGTTTTCTTAAGCTTAGTTCACTCAGAAATCAAAAGACTCGAGGCGAGTTTGCGTTAGTTGTTGCAATTCAGCTGTCCTGTCTGGCTGACAGGAATAACGGGGGGGGGGGAAGAAATGAGCCGATAGGCTCCGTCCCCCCTTTAGCGTTTATTCAGGTCTTCTCTCTTTCGGGGTCAAGTACGAACTGAATCCTAAACTGAAACTTACCAAAAGCCTTTCTCTTCTCAAAGCAAAACTTGTGCGTCAGAGCCAATGTGTTTTGGAGTTTACTGTGAGAGTGTGTGTGTGTGTGAGTGTTTGAGTGTGTGAAGGTCACCACTAAAACATCTTCAAACATTATTTAATTAAGTATGTATTCATTATAGTTATGATTACCCAAAGCATAATAATCATTCATTTGATTAAAACACATTTATAATGAGTAAAATGGTAAATTGATTATTTTAACAACTTAAAATAAAGGAAAGGAAGTTTGTTATGTTATGACTAGCTTTTCCATAAGAACCCATCTTCTGGCACTGCAGGTGTTCAGATGTTATGGTTTCTCCCAGACTCGCTGGCGTTCAGGTCTTAATCTGTGGGTGAAAGTTCTCAGCGACCCAGCTTTGACCCAGCCGAGTCAAATGACCTTTGGCACAGAAAACCCATATTTCCTCACGTTACATTGAGGCTCAAGATTTTCTCTTGTGATAAATCTTCTTGTTGGGTTAGCTTGAGTTGTCCTGGCTCATCCCTTTGTTATGCTGCTGTAGACTCAGACTGCAGGAGGACATTGTTTTGTCTCTGCTCTCTTTCCTCTCCATGTTTGTATTTGGTGTTATTGTTGCCATGAACGTTGTTCTCTGTTTAAAGAAATGTCAGCTGATCCTGTCCTTCTGGGGTTGTCTCTTCCCTGCCCTCTGAAACCTCAGCCTGTCCATCCTGGTTCAGCTTCTTCTGGAGCTTTCTTCCTGTTAAAGAGGAGATTTCCTTTTTACTGTGGCCTTTGTTCTGTGATGCTTAGCATTGGGAGATTGTAATGAAAGGAAGAGTTGCTGAAATCTGGTTCTTAAGAATTTTACAGTAATTTTCATTTCAATTCAATTCAAAAATACTTTATTAATCCCTGAGGGAAATTGATTGCTGTAGTAGCTCATAATAATAATAATAATAATAATAATAATAATAATAATAATAATAATAATAATAATAATAATAATAATCAAGACGTCAAAGAGTTGTTGTATATTACAATGGCTGTTGGCAGGAAGGATCTCCAGTGTTGCAGCGAAACTGAAGAAGCCTCTGACTGAAGACACTCTTCCGTTGTCGGACAGTCTTGTGAAGAGAATGCTCAGGGTTGTCCATCATTTTCTTGATTCTCTGGAGAATCCTTATTTGCATGATCTCCTCCAGCGGTTCCACAGTCGTCCCCAGAACAGAACCAGCCTTTTTTATTAGGCTGTTGAGCCTTTTCAGGTCCCTGCTTCTGACGCTGCTACCCCAACAGACGATGGCTGAAGAGATTACACTCTCAACAACAGACTTGTAGAAGATCTGCAGCATCTTGCTACAGACATTGAAGGACCTAAGCGTCCTCAAGAAGTGCAGTCTGCTGTGTCCCTTCTTGTAAACGGCTTCGCTGTTCTTTCTCCAGTCCAGTCTGTTGTCCAGGTGAACTCCAAGGTATTTGTATTCCTCAACCACCTCCACTTCTTCTCCCATGATGGACTCCACCCTGTTTCTTCTGAAGTCTAAAATCATCTCCTTTGTTTTGTTCACGTTCAAGGTCAGATGATTGTTTCCACACCATGCCACAAAGCGCTCCACCAGCTCTCTGTACTCAGCTTCCTGTCCATCTCTGAAACACCCGACAACTGCAGAGTAATCTGATTATTTCTGTAGATGACAGGTCTCTGATTTGTACTGGAAGTCTGAGGTGTACAGGGTGAAAAGGAATGGTGAGAGTACAGTGCCCTGTGGTGCTCCAATGTTACTGATCGCCTGGTTTGATGTCCAGTTCTTCAGCCTCACAAACTGAGGTCTGTTTCAGGTAGTCTTTAATCCAGGCGATAGTTGAGGCCCCCACCTGTGTCTTCTGGAGTTTCTGGCAAAGTACATCAGGCTGGATTGTGTTAAATTCAATTCAATTCAATTCAAGTTTGTTTATATAGCGCCAAATCACGACAAGAGTCGTCTCAAGGCACTTCACATAATAAACATTCCAATTCAGGTCAGTTCATTAAGCCAATCAGAAATAATGTTTCCCATATTAGGAACCCAGCAAATTGCATCAAGTCACTGACTAGTGTCAGTGACTTGATGCAATCCTCATACTAAGCAAGCATAAAGCGACAGTGGAGAGGAAAACTCCCATTTAATAGGAAGAAACCTCCAGAGAATCCCGGCTCAGTATAAGCAGCCATCCTCCACGACTCACTGGGGATCGAGAGGACAGAGCGCGCGCACACACACACACACACACACACACACACACACACACACACACACACACACNAACATTATTTAATTAAGTATGGATTCATTATAGTTATGATTACCCAAAGCATAATAATCATTCATTTGATTAAAACACATTTATAATGAGTAAAATGGTAAAATGATTATTTTAACAACTTAAAATAAAGGAAAGGAAGTTTGTTATGTTATGACTAGCTTTTCCATGAGAACCCATCTTCTGGCACTGCAGGTGTTCAGATGTTATGGTTTCTCCCAGACTCGCTGGCGTTCAGGTCTTAATCTGTGGGTGAAAGTTCTCAGCGACCCAGCTCTTGACCCAGCCGAGTCAAATGACCTTTGGCACAGAAAACCCATATTTCCTCACGTTACAAAAGGTTTTCCAATGCAAGAGGGTCTGTGACCCTCAAAGGGGTCCCCACAATTTCGTCTGTGAGGTAACCAAGATTATATTTGTAAAATTACATTTAATACATCCCAATAACACACCCACATGTGTAAGATATTTAAACCTATGTCTGTATAAAGTTAATAACAAATCACTTTTTGTGTGTGCATGCTAGTAGGAGTTGGTGTTGGGGGTCCTGGCTTGTCTTGGAAACAGGAATAGAGGTTCTCAGGGAAAAGGAGTAGGAACCACAGCTCTAACAGAATGATTTATGCCAGCACTCAGAAAGTCAGACCTCAGATTTTATCCAGGATTTTGTTCAAGGATTAGAAGAAGAAAAAGAAGAAAACATAATTTCTATAGCGCCTCTCAAGATAAAAATCATGAGGCGCTTAACAAAAACAAAAATTTCAAATATAAAAAGAAATTTGAAAATGATTAAAATATGTTTAAAATTAGCAAAAATAGACAATTGCAATTACAAATGTAAAGAAAGAGAGAGAGTGAATAGGAAAGAGGGAAATCAGTGGATCCTGATGAAGGTGGAATAGGTGGGGAGAGGAGAAAAAGGAGAGGGTGATGAAGGTCACACCAAAACCAGCCTGAACAGGTGAGTTTTCAGCTGCTTTTTAAAGGAGACCACTGAGTCCACTGATTTCAGGCTCAGGGGGAGAGAGTTCCAGAGTCTGGGTGCCACAGCAGCAAATGATCTGTCACCTTTGGTCTTTAGCCTGGTGCTGCACAACCAGTAGTCTTTGGTCACTGGACCTCAGGGACCTGCTGGGGGTGTAGGGACTGAGAAGATCACCAATGTAAGATGGTGCTTGTCCATGTAAGGCCCTATAGACCAGAACCAGGATCTTGAAATGAACCCTGAAGTTGACCGGCAGCCAGTGAAGCTGGAGGAGAAGCGGGGTGATGTGGGTGTATTTGGAGGACATGGTCAGAAGCCGAGCACAGGCATTCTGAACCACCTGCAGACGGTTCAGGGAGGTTCTGCTCAGACACGTGAAAAGAGACTTACAGTAGTCTAAGCGTGAGGAGATGAAGGTGTGGAGAACTGTCTCAAGTTCAGAGCGGGACAGAATGGGACTCAGCTTAGCAATGTTCCTGAGATGGAAGAAGGAAGAATGAACAAGAGAACTGACATGAGAATCCAGGGTGAGAGCCGGGTTAAAGGTCACACCAAGATTCCTGACGGAAGGCTTGGTGTGAGAAGCAAGCTGACCAAGAGAGTCTCTGGCTTTGGGAACCAGCTTTTCTGGGGCACAGATGAGGATCTCAGCCTTATCTTCATTCAGCATATGAAGCTCCCAGCCATCCAGGTTTTGATAGAGTCTAAGCAGGTGTGTAACAGCTGCAGCTTAGACATCTCATGGGGCTTAAAGGAGATGTACAGTTTGATGTCATCTGCGTAAAGGTTGTATTTGTTTGAAGCAGCTATTGAAAGTAGTTAATCAAGTAATTTCTAATCTAACTTGGCTACGTTTGACGTACAGTAATCAATTAAGTAACTTAGTTACTTAGTAATCAGTAGTCAGTAATCAAACTACTATTTCAAGTTAACAATGGCAACACTGCCCCTAACAAAAATGCTCCGTAAAATATAATAATTTACCATCCCTAGTACTCTGAAATCGGCTATTTTATTTGTAAAAGCTACAATAACGTCACATGACCAAATGTCACTACTGTAGTCCTTGTGTTTCGATGTAAAATTTTACCAAAAACAACACTTCTTGTTTCATACATTTCTTCAATGTTTGCTGATTGCTGTGATTTATGTTTTCGTTAGTGTTTAGCTGGGTGATAAAATGAAGTTTTTAACTCGATCATCAAACACCTACACGCAGACACACAAGAACTCGGCTGATGGGGTGGCATGAGCCTGTAATAAGATCAATAAGCAATCGCTCGGTGGTGTGTTCTGGTTTCTGGGAGCATTGATGAGGCCCCTGATGTGCTGACTGGGAACAATTAGCATCAGTAAGAAGCACTAACAGGGCTTTGAGTGATGACAGTTGTGACTGGATGTCTGAATTCATGTGTGCAAGTGTGGGTGGGTGAGTCATCATCATCCAGACACAGGAGTCCCATCCCTCTGCTCTCACTCACACACTCAGCCATGTACTCTTCTATAAACACACACACACACACACACACACACACACACACACACACACACACACACACACACACGCACGCACGCACGCACGCACGCACGCACGCACGCACGCACGCACACACACACACGTTCTAGTTTGCTTATTCAGGTGGACCAACAGGAGTCTCTCCAGGACCTTCATGATGTGGGATGTCAGGGCAACCGGTCTATAGTCGTCATTGACTGATGGGCGAGTTTTCTTTGGAACTGGAACAAGGCAGGATGTCTTCCACAGGACTGGGACCTTCTCCTGGGCCAGGCTGAGGTCGAAGAGGTGCTGCAGAATCCCACAGAGCTGCTCTGCACAGGTCTTCAGTACTCTGGGGCTGACACTACCTGGACCTGCAGCCTTGTTCCTGTTCAGTCTCTCCAGCTGCCTCTTCACCTGACTTCTAGAGACAGATAGGTGGGAGGGGGAGGTAAATGGGGCAGCAGCATCTCCTGACTTGGTTGAAGACAGATTTATAGAACCAGAAGAGTCCATGACTGCGTTTGAGGACAAAAGTGCTGGCGTGTGACAGGAAAATGTTGGATCAGAGGAGGATGGGATGTCTGATTGGCTGGGGACAGGCGAGGAGAATGCTGGGTTTGTTCCTGAACTGAACCTATTGAAGAACTTGTTCAGTTCATTGGCTGTGTCCAGGCTGCCATCTGTGCAATCCTTCCTCTGCTTGAAGCCTGTGATCTTTTTCATCCCTGACCAGACATCTCTGATATTGCTCCTCTGTAGTTTGTTCTCCAGCTTCTTCCTGTATGCCTCCTTGCCGTCTCTGATCTTGATCTTCAGTTGCTTCTGTATACTCCTCAATAAATCCCTGTGTCCCTCCTTGAAGGCTCTTTTTTTCTCATTTAGCAGATTCTTCAGTTCACTGGTGATCCAGGGTTTGTTATTAGCGAAGCATCTCACTGTTCTGGTGGGTATGATGTTGTCCACACAGAAGTTTATATAGTCAGTGACACATCCAGTCATGGCATTGATGTCCTTTTCATATCATTAGCAGAGAGTCATCCAATCTGTGGTCTCAAAACAACTCTGCAGGGCTTTTAGTGTCCTGTGACCATTTTCTCACAATTCTTCTTGTCACAGTTTGCCTCTGAACACGTGGTTTGTATTCTGAGCAGAGAAAAACAAGATTGTGATCAGATTGTCCAAGAGGTGGTGTAGATTTGGACATGTATGCATTCTTTACATTTGCATAACACAAATCCAATGTCTTGTTTTCTCTGGTGGAGCAGCTGACAAACTGTTGAAATGTTGGAAGTGTAGCAGAGAGCGAGGCATGATTAAAATCACCAGATATAGCCACAAATGTATTGGGGTGCTGGGTTTGTAGCTTAGCGACAACGGAACTGATGGCATCACATGCATTTTCAACAATGGCTGAAGGTGGAATATAAACAGTTGCCAAGACAACACTGGTAAAATTTCTTGGCAAATAATATGGGTGACAACTTACTGCCAAGAGTTCAACATCTGGGCTGCAGAGACGACATTTAACTGAAACGTGACCTGGATGGCACCATCTGTTGTTGACAAGCACTGCCACTCCACCTCTTTTTCTTTTCCTGCTCCTCTTCAGATCTCTGTCTGCTTGTACAGTCAGGAATCCTGGCAGAGAGACACTGGAATCAAGGATATGGTCCTGCAGCCACGTCTCAGTGAAACACATAACACTACACTGCCGAAACTCTGGCTGAGTCCTTGAAAGGGCTTGGAGTTCCTCCATCTTGTTGGCCAGTGATCTCACATTGCCCATTATGATCGATGGCAGAGATGGCTTGAATTTCCTCTTCCTCTGTCTCCGTTTTGCTCCCACTCTGCACCCACGCTTCTTGCATTTTAGCTCAACATTTAACTCAACATTTGGGTTTTTCTTTGTTGTGAAACAGAAAAACACAATAACTCCAAACTATAAGATTCCTGTATATGTGTTTAATTTCAAATGTTGTGACTATTTATGGTTTTGTCCCTAAGATTATATTATCTTGTTTTTCTTCCTTCACGATCCATTTTGCATTTACCTCAGGTGAGTCGGAGGTGTTTGGGTCATCCTGTGATCTTTACTTCAAGCTTTACTTTCAACAAAGTAAATCTTGAGTTTGTGTTCATGTTTCTTCACCCTGTCACCCACCCGTCTGATTTCACCCTCCCCTATCCTCCTTCTTCCCTCACTACCAGCTGCTTGGCTCAGATGGGGAAATCCTTTGTCCTCACACAAAGACTCCCATCATGCATTAATCGGGTCTAGAGCTAGACCTGTCAGTGTTAGTGTGTGTTTGTGTGCAGTGATGCACATGACACACACTTAGGAAGTGAATGTGACTTCTCGTGGCATTTGTAGTCTGGGAACAGCCCTGAGACAGACAAAGACAGACAATGAGAGCATGTCTGAGAACGTTGCTGAGTTTCAAAAACAGCAAAGTTAGCACATGATGTGCAGGAAGTCTGCGTTTGGGTGTGAAAGGAGGAACCAGGCATTAAGTGTCATAACTGGTGCTTACACAAGAAAAGCAGAAAAAAATAAAGGCAAATAAAGAATTGGCTGAAGTTGCTGTGGAAAAACATCAGGATGCACATCTAATCTGAACACATGGCTAAAGAATAACTCACACGAGCATGTCCACTTTGAGTATTTATGAAACTTAAATGACTTCCAACAAGCAGTGAAATTTCAGTTTAGGTTTGTCAGTCAAAGATGTTAACAAGGTTTCTGCATTGTGGCTCAGCTTATAGAAGCTGTGGCGTTTGTGTGGAGTTAGCATGTTCTCCCATACATGCATGGTCTTTCTCGGGTACTCCTCTCACAGACCAAACATATAAGTAGCTTTGGAGAAAGCATCTACAAAACGAATGGCTATTTTGTGTGATCATTCGAATCATTTTTTTTTATTTTTTTTTCCTTCCAGCCTTCAGAGAGTACAGATGCTTTTTTTCTCAGCTCCCTTATCGGCTTCCCCAAGGCTCTTTGTCCTGTCTGCCTACAGAGCACTTCTCTGCATTTCTCCTGAAACCACTACTCTTTTTGGAAATTTGGACTTAATTAATTGGTCATTCAACGTGATTGACAAAATTTTCTCTACGATGAGAACGGAGAAGGGGGCTCCCACCTGTCCCGAGGGGACATTCGCATCGGGATATGCACTCGATTCTTGGGAGGTCTGGCGAATCGTGTGCCTCTCTCAGCTGTCCATCGAGGACGTGGAAGATTTGTGGATATTCGGCCTAATGATCACTGGATTTCTTCTGATTGGAGTGGGAGGATATCTGGTTTTCTGGAAATTTGGGAAGACGGGAGCGATTGGAGTGCGACCCGTACCCACGGAATGTGCCGCTCGTGCGGTGGCCTCACAGACTGGGACGTTACTCGAGGTGAACCGTAAGCTGGACAATGTCCTTGCGGCGTTGCCTGTGTTAGTGCGCAAGATGGATTTGATCTCGGAGAGGGTCGCCGGACGATGCGGGGATGTGGAATGTAAAATTGGCTTCACTGGTGGACATGAATGACCACTTAGAGACTACAAGACGGAGGGGAAGATTATCTCTGTCTACTCTAAACAAAGCTATGTTTACCCTGATCTGACGCCATAGCAGCCTCTCAAGGCTGCCTCAACACACCCCCACAAAAGGAGGAATGCCGACAGATGCTGTGTCCCGACCTTCACCCTCTTCCTTCAGGCTGACATGTCTGCAGGGAACTCAATGTGCTCTCTGTTCCTTATCTCTCCCTCCCACCTGTTGTTCTGCAGCTGGTCGATGCGCCGTAGTGGCAGCTCCCATTGGAGGCTTCAGGATCCCGCCCACCCCCACCTCCCCTTTGGACTCTGATGTTGTACACGTGCCGTCTGTGCTTCCATGTCGGGCGTTTTTTTGCATTGGAGTGCTACACCCTGCTGGTGTAACCCTGTTAATGCCTTTTTTTTCCCTCCCTGAACTTTCCTCATGTAACACCCTTTTCAACTATTAAGGTAGCGCGACTCATGTTGCGAATGACCGCAGTCACCAATTCTTGTTATGTGTCTTACCCACGTATGTCTGATCTTTGAATTGTGTGTGCTAAAACTGAATTTCATTTCTCTGTATGTCCTGTACATGTGGAGAATATGACAATAAATGACTCTTGACTCTTGACTCTTGACTCTTGACTAAGTGTAGTGACTGACTTAGATAGCATTCCCTACAGGCTCACGGCATTCCCAGAGCATTTCAGAAGCTAATCAGTACTGAAACTGCTCACTGAAAGCAGCTGGTCCTACAAGTAAATGACTGGAGAATTGCAAAACCACACATGATTTCAGCAGTTTACACCATAACAAGCAAGGAGAAAGATGGCAGCATGTATCCAGAAAGGTCTGTGCTTTATCTTCTACTCTGTTTACCACAGCTTCAGACTTTCACAGGAAATGACATACTTTTTTTAACAGTTAAAAAACTGGAAATCTGCACACAACTTTTATTTTGAAAACATACACACACACAATGATAAAAAAAAAAAGCACACAGGACTTGCAAAGACTCGTTCCTCCACATCTGCTTTTAGTTTGGAAGAAAATGTAAAAGATGGAACAGAGAGAATAGAAAGCATGCAGAACTCCTCTGGTGTTGGATTATCCAAAAAAGTTTTATGAAAGTTCTAAACAACACACACAGAACATCAGATTTCAAGCTCTGCAAGATCACAATTAACCACAATCAGGGTTCAAACTCTCATGAATTAAGAGGTTAAAACGAAACAAACACTTTGATTACCAGGGAGGCTCCCTCAAGCTGTTCTGTGACAACCCCAGACAAACACACACACACACACACACACACACACACACACACACACACACACACACACACACACACACACACACACACACACACACACACTCATACTTGAGTACTACAGAGCCACTGAGAGGATTTCCCCTCTAGTTGGGTGTCCACTTCCCTCTGTGTTAGTCCCATTCATGTCCAGATCCAGTCAGACAGACATAAACAAGCTTCTCTGCTTCTGCTCCAGAGCTTTTAGGCATATATAGCACCCAGAGTGGCCTTAAGAAATCATTTAAGGCTGATCAGCTGTTTTCTTTGGCTGTCTCCATGAGGAAGTGAGATTCATGCAAGGTGTTCAGACGGACAGGGGGGAACAGCAAAGTACAGTAGAACATCCTCCAGACTTCATGGAGCCAGAACTAGTTTACTCACTGAAGAGGAGAATCGTTGAAGGACAAACATCCCGTGTGTCGTGTTTTGAACACATTTGAATGCTAACTCACCAAATATTTTACAAAAGAAAAGACTTCCTTCCTCCCACTAGGGGAGCCAAGGTCAAACACAGTAGCTACGAACTCATTTATGTAGCAGAAAGACATTTATTGTACCTTATTATTAGGAATAAAACAACATTTTTCTTTAAATGATCTGCTTTCCATATTTTGTGGATGTAATCTCTAAATGATGAGTCTGATGGTGTTGTGACTTTGTTTATTGATACCAGACTTACCCCCAAATTCCACTACCTCCGCTCCGCTCCGGTCCGCCCCCGCCTTCCGCAGCCGCTCGCTTCCGAACTCAATTTTTACTGGTACCCGCTCTACAACGGCTCCGCTCCGGGGCGGAGACCTGAGGTGGGCAAACAAGCATGCGTGGGATTTTCGAGATCTTGCGATACAGTCCGAGCAATAAACGCGGAAGTTAGATCCAAACACCCGTTGTGTGGGAGAAGCATCGAAATGAACTGTTTAATTTGCCTATCATTTGTGTTGAGAGATCAGCAGTGTTTGGATCAGGTTTGGATCAACAAAGTGTGACTACTTTGATAGTGGAAACTGTATTTATGGCTTACTTTTGTGCATTTAAACTTCAGCCGCCATTGATAGTTGTTAAAAGTTGTTAAACCTGTGCATATGAAACATAAAACGCCTTTTGTTTATCGATTTATTGTGAAAAATGGAAGTTGTGCTTGCTCCTTTTCCTGTTGGGCGGTTGTGATTTCTGTCCATTTACTGCGGAGGTGCTCCGGCAAAAATAGAATCAATCCTATTTTTGCCGGACGCCGGAACAGAGGGCGGCGCACTGCGCCGCACTGCCGGAGCACGGCCGCAGTAGTGGAATTGCTCTGATTGACTACAACGGGAACGATTTTGCTCCGGCGTTCGTGTCGGAGCGGAGCGGAGATAGTGGAATTTGGGGGTAAACTCCCTCATTTGCTCAACAGCTTTCCCTCAAACATCACAGGTGAGCTGCTATGTATGCCCAGCACTCAGCAGGTGAAAGGCAGGGGACACTCTGGACAAGTCCCCGGTCCATCAAAGGGACAGAGACAAACAACAAGTCCCACATTAATTCACAGAGACAAGTCTTCAGATAACCTGACATGCATGTTTTTAACCTGTTGGAGGAAATCAGAGTACCTGGAGAAAACCTGTGCATGCTTGGGGAGAACATGCTAACATGCTAACTCTACAAAGAATGGCTGCAGTCAGGATTCAAACCTTCAACCTTTTTGCTGCAAGGCACCAGTGTTACTATCTCCCAACATCACAAAAAACCTGCAAATGCTATCTTGGTTCTTGTCTAAGAGCACCAGTGTTATTTGGGCCGAGGTTCACCATTCTACCTGTCCAATCAGATTCCTGTGATGTTTTACCTCCTTGGGTCCAAACAAGAAGTCAAGAAGTCACAGGAGCAGGAAGTTCCCTGAAGCTGTGAGATTCATGACCTTTGACCTTTGTCAGAATGACATAAGGTATTTTTTAGTTACTGTATTAATTCACACTGACCTGAGTAACACTTGCTGTTCTCCTGAGCCTCTCACATGTTGTTGAATGACAGCAACAGTGTGAGCAGCCCTCTGTCTCACACACACACACACACACACACACACACACACACACACACACAAACACACACACACACACAAACACACGCACGCACGCACACACACACGCACGTGCGCGCACACACACACACACACACACACGCACACACACAAAACAAATCTTAAACTGAAGGTTCTGAAAACGTTTAACAGCTCAAGACAAATGTTGACATACCATACCACTTTATTTATATAGCGCTTTCAACACGCCATTACAACCATACATAGCGCTGCACAAAAAACAAGCAAGAAAACACAAGTTAAAATAGTCAGGTAGATGGAAAATGTAAAAAGGAGCAAAAGAAATATAAACAACAGACTATTAACAGTAAAAGGAAATAAAACCTGAATATAAAAACACAAAATTAAAATTGAATTGACTAGGTGGGACAATGGATGAGCTAAGGAGTTATGGAATTAAGGATCGAATGCGTAAGTGAAGTAGAGGGTCTTCGGACGAGATTTAAAGACGGCGATAGAGGAAGCTTGCCTAACCTGCAGTGGTAATGAGTTCCATAACTTTGGGGCACAGACTGAAAAAGCCCTTTCCCCACGAGTCTTCAAACGTGCCTTAGGGACAGTTAAGAGGAGTTGATCTTCAGACCTAAGAGCACGAGGAGGGTGGTAGTAATGAAGGAGATCACACAGATAGGGAGGCACTTGACCGTTCAAGGATTTGAACGTGAGAAGTAAAATTTTATAATTGATCCTGAATTTAACGGGCAACCAGTGAAGCGTTTTAAGAATAGGTGAGATGTGGTGTCTTCTTTCAGCTCCAGTCAAGAACCTTGCTGCAGAATTCTGAACAAGCTGAAGCCTAGACAAAGCCGCCTCACTGATACCGTACAAACAGGAGTTTGAATAATCCAACTGAGAAGTGATGAATGCGTGAATCACAGATTGTAGAAGACGGACACTCAGGATGGACTTTAATTTTGAAATACGTCTAAGATGGTAAAAGCAGGACCTGACCGTGCTATTGAACTGAGCATCCATCTTCAAAAAAGAATCTTTTCTTATTCCAAGGTTGGAAACAACAGAAGTGACATTAGGCGACAGATAGTTGAGGTCTGGTTGCTGAGCTGCTCTAACACTAGTTGGACTAAAAACGATTACCTCTGTTTTGGAGTCGTTCAGATGTAGGAAGTTGTCAGCCAACCATTGCTTGACTTTGTGAAGACAATCGAACAGAGGTTTAGTGGAGTCTTTGGGTTTCAGTGAAAAATAAATTTGACAATCATCTGCTTATAGATGGTAAGACACTGCATGCTGTTTGAAAACAGCTCCCAAGGGCAGAATATAAATACAGAAGAGTAACGGGCCGAGGATGGAACCTTGAGGAACCCCCCAGGGAAGGGAGAGTGTTTCGGATGAATAATCATCCAGCTTGACCCTAAGGGACCTGTCATGGAAGTAAGACCTAAACCAGTCCAGGGCCGAACCTGAGATGCCAGCCCAAGTCCGTAGTGTAGAGATCAAGATGTTGTGATCAACCGTATCGAAGGCTGCAGATAGATCCAGAAGCACCATAACCACATGGAACCCCGAATCTAATGCCAGAAAGATGTTATTACACAATCGAACAAGAGCAGTTTCAGTGCCGTGCTGTTTTCTGAACCCAGACTGAAACATATCCATTACCTGATGGTCATTAAGATGTATAAGTAACTGTTCATACACTACTTTCTCAAGTACTTTAGATAGAAATGGTAACTTAGAGATTGGACAGAGATTAGAGAATTTGGCAGGATCCAGACCAGGTTTTTTCAGGATTGGCTGCACAACAGCATGTTTAAAGTCACGAGGAACCACAGCCGAGGTCAAGCTACCATTATTAATATCCAGCACATATTGCCCAAGCAACGGAAATATCTCCGTCAGGAGACGAGGTGGAACAACATCATCTGGAGAGCCCGATAGCTTCAAGGTAGCAATAGCTTTTTCCAGACAAGACATAGAAATGGGTTGAAAACTATTAAATAAGCCATGAGTGGGAATGACAGTAACAGGAACATTGGAAGTAGGAGGAATCTGAGCTCTGATTTTATCAACCTTATCTAAAAAAAACTGAAGGATTTGGTTGCACAAGCCAACAGAAACAGAGGAAAATGGTGTTTTAACAGGTGAGAGCATAGCATTCATGGTTTTATACAAAACAGCTTGATTATTAGAATTAGCAGAAACAATCCCAGCAAAGAAACGATTTCTAGCGCCTCTAACAGCTTTTTGATACTGCGACCACGCTTCTCTCATGGCTTCAAAGGAGACCATAAGCCCGTCTTTACTCCATTTACGCTCCAGTCTTCTGCAGTTTTGCCTGATTGAACGAGTGCGCTCGTTCAGCCAAGGGTCAGGCTTAATCTTGGTCAGTCTGGATTTTAATGGAGCTACAGAATCCATAGCAGATAGACAGGATGAATTAAGAAGATGCAAATAACTGTCAACAACAGTAAAATCGCAGGGGGCTGATATCAGAGCAAAAACATTTACAAAATCTCCAGCAGTAGAGGGAGTAATAACTCGAGAGAGACGAGTGTGGACATGGTCAGTACAAGAAGCGGAAGCCACGTCCAAGTTAAACAGAACTGATGAATGATCAGAGAAAGTAGCAGGGAGAATAACCAAGTCACTGTTACTCAGCCCATGAGACAGAACCAGGTCCAGTGTGTGAACATGGCCACGCGTGGGCCCATTCACGAGTTGGGACAGGCCAAACGAATCGACAAGATCCAAAAAGTCCTTCACCATAGGTCTGTCGGGACAACAGACATGAATATTAAAATCCCCCAACAGGAGGAGACGGTCATATTTACAGAAGATTTGAGCTAGAAACGCAGCAAATTCATCTAAAAAGTCCTTATTATATTGGGGAGGACGGTAAATAAGTGCGCACAGCATGGGAGGCGATTGACCAGTTCAAAGGCGCTTAGCTCAAAAGTTAGTGGAGTTGAAGAGGGGACTGTGAGGTTACAGATAAGACCAGATTTAAATAAAGTCAACAGACCGCCGCCACGGCGCTGCGCTCTTGGAGTGTTAATGTAGGAGCAGCCAGGTGGAAGGACCTCCGCGAGTGTGGAGGACTCACCCGGGTGGATCCAAGATTCAGTGGCGCATAAAATGTCCAAGCTGTTGTAGTTGAAGAAATCCTTCAGGATAAAAGTTTTATTCCCAATGGATCTAGCGTTGATCAGCGCGAAGCGAGTCAGCTGCAGAACTGGCAGTGGGGAAGCACCCGCCCCAGCGAACCTCATCACATGCCGCAGATTGCCGGGGTTTATTCCGTGCTGGCGCCGATGCCAAAACGAGGAGCGGGGAGGCGATCCGAAGAAGGTCACAGGGACAACAGGAACCAGGCACCTCTTTCTAGCATCCGATGAACTCAGAAAGCGCCGCTCAATTCCCCAAGCGCAGAACTTGGACCTGACCAGGCGACCTCCACGTTTCCCACGCCGGCGATGCCGCTTCCGTATTCGTGGAGGACGAGGTAAGCGACACAGACAGGCTGGTATGTCAGTCAGAAATGAGTGGGTTGAGCCACTTTGTTCCCGAGCAAACAGAGATATGCTCACAGTTGATCGGATTTGTAAAAGTGTAAGTCTATCATACACCAGGAGTGAGTTTATGTTAAAACATAAACAGAGCAGAATCATAAAAAAAATCATAATAACAAGAGGAGATGGACAGCGTGCCTGACATGCTGGCGCCATCTTGTCTCTCATGATGCTTGAGAACACCTGTTCCAGCTAGCTTAATGCTACTTCTAAGAAACTTTGTGTAAACTCTAGTTTCACATCACAGTTGTCTATTCCAAACCAGTGATCATATTTGGTTTTAGGGTGATTTAATTTAGTTTCAGATTGATCCTAATGATGACTCCGCTTCAGAAAACCAATGCCGGCAAGACCACAAGCTCTTGAATGTTACAATTAACACTGACCAAGAAGGAAAAGCTCAGCTTAAATTAGATCTAAATTATAACACGTCTACCTTTGCAACATTTTGGAAGCTTGAGTTTGTTTGAAACTGCTATTAGACAAATCATATTTAGCTTTTGTGGGTTTCTTTCTGTTAAAGGGGAGTTTCCTCTCTACTGTTGCTACATGCCTGTTTAGTATGGGGATTGCTGTAAAGTCACTGACAAACCAAGTCAGTGACTCGATGCAATCTGCTGAGTTTTCTTAGGTCCCAGGCCCAAAACACATTTGTTCAGGACTGAAACCACTGGTAATGCATTACTTTATTTGATGTTGTTATTTTAACAAACTTACATTTGTTTTAATTAAACTCTTCCTTCATCTTGTCAGTCCTGGTTCTGGAACGAATGGCGTCTGAGCTCGAAAACCAAAACAATGTGATACTGTGTAACAGTTATGGCACAGAAATGCCAGTAGCGTTTCCTTTTTTCACCCATCTGGTGTTTGCTGACCCACAGCAGTAAAACCAGGCCAAAACAGATCTTCAGATCACTCTAGAGGAGTGAGATGGAGACAAATCATCATCATGGTTGCATGGATGCATTTTGTTGTCTTCACTTTGACTGGAGATCTTTGTCTCAATCAACAAATCTGCTGTCTAAGTCAACCAGCAACCAGGCTCAACATATTTTGGTGACAGCAGCGTGTCGGCTGACCCGGTCAGTGAGTGCTGTTGTTAAACACAGACAGGATGTTTAGAATATGAACAACCATCCTCCTGGGTTATATAACATCATTAGTCATTTATCTACAACCTGTGAGGAAGGCAGCTTTACCTCATGAAGTCCAGACTGAAGATCAAACAAGGATTTTACTAACGGAAAACATTCATGGAAACCAGAGCTTCAGTTCTTTATTACAAGATCTTCCTCACAAATAATTAAAGTGGAACTTCACTTGATGAGAAGTGGAGGACATGCTACATGTGCCTCTGTTCTCTATGAGCAGCTCAGGATGTTCTGCAGCAGAACAGAGGACTGCACTTATTCTGTGGTTGGGTGAAAACAGGAAGTGTCACACTAAAGGGCATCCTTCGAGGGCGGGCCTGCAAACAAGCAGACCTGCTGAAGGCGTGTGAGCACAAGCCTGAGGGAAAACAGGAAACACTAATGGGGAGGGCAGGGAAGGAGACACTTTCACAATGTTGTGTTTTCAGAGTGTGCGCCTTGTTTTGTTTTCAGTTCCACTCATTTCATGCCTATTATTCCTGGTAAAGGAGAAAGAAGAAGAAAAAGAGACAGTAATTGTTGAAAAAAAAGTGTGTAAAGGGAATAAAAAGTTCTGCCTGGAATTGAGAAGACCAACTGTCCCCTAGAAGGCCATCATCTCTGTACGAAACCACTGATTGGTTTTTGTGGAGCCAGATCACAGAGAATACTTGAGAAACTCTGGCTTAGCTGGGGTAATTATTTACTTTCAATAATTGTAAACTGCCTTAAAATGAGCTTTGTGCACAAACTTAAATATTTTGCACTGAATCTCTGATTCTGATGCACTAAAGCTAAAAGACAGAGCTCAGTCCAGTGTTTAGTTCCTCACCCGCTATTGTTTTTAATCTAACAGCACACACAGTTCAGTAGAAAGGGTCGGGATCTGTGTGATGTAACTAAATCACTCCAATAGGAAGCATAAACACAGGAACACTGCCATTAAAAAGGCACGTGGTCAAAATCCCTGAAGCAACAAAACATCCTCCCTGTGAGGTTTGACGAGCTCTGCATGATTGCATTAGTGCTTTTATGACTTCCTGTTTTGCATTTAGAGGAAACCAAATTATTGTCTATAAGGTTGTGGACCAATTAAACCCTTTGTTGTTACAATTTACATTTTTGAGGTAAACAATTGAAAACAAAGATTGGTGGCTCCTTAATGCTCAAACAAATAAGCATCTATTTAACGATTCCTCAGAACGTCTGAGGAAATGAGGCAAAACAAACAAGTTGATGCAGGTCCCGTCTCCCAGCAACAGCTGTTTCAGTGTCACACAAACAGAAGCACAGCCCTACTCGCACCAGTCTGTAGCTCCCTGTGCACAAGGGGCTGGAGAATGAGAGGAATGTGGTGGGCTATGGGAAAGGAAAGAGGCCCTAAAGCAGCGTGGGTAATGAGGGATGATGGGATGGTAAGCAGGATAAGAATAATTATGGGGTTGTTTGTTAGTGATGGGATGGTTGTTGTGTGAAGTGTGGAGGTCCCTGTAATTGAGCCACATTGGCAGTTATTGCTACCAGCATCTGATTAGTGGGATAAACAACAGGAGGAAACTTTTATGAAGATGTTTTAGCTTCTAGAAGAAGAAGAAGAAGAAGAAAATATAATTTCTGTAGCGCCTCTCAAGGTAAAAATCACGAGGCACTTCACAAAAACAAAAAATGTAAAAATATAAAAAATAATTTAGAAAATGATTAAAAATATATTTAAAATTAGCAAAAAATAGACAATTGTGATTTAAAAAATGTTGAGAGTGAGAGTGAATTGGAAAGAGGGAAATCAGTGGATCCTGAGGAAGGTGGAATAGGTGGGGAGAGCAGAATAAAGAGAGAGTGGTGAAGAAGGTCATACAAAAGCCAGCTTGAACAAGTGAGTCTTCAGCTGCTTTTTAAAGGAGACCACTGAGTCCACTGATCTCAGGCTCAGGGGGAGAGAGTTCCAGAGTCTGGGGGCCACAGCAGCAGATGACCTGTCACCTTTGACCTTTAGCCTGGTGCTGCACAACCAGTAGGCTTTGATCACTGGACCTCAGAGACCTGCTGGGGGTGTAGGGACTAAGAAGATCACCAATGTAAGATGGTGCTTGTCCATGTAAGGCCCTATAGACCAGAACCAGGATCTTGAAATTAACCCTGAAGTTGACTGGCAGCCAGTGAAGCTGGAGGAGAAGCGGGGTGATGTGGGTGTGTTTGGAGGACTTGGTCAGAAGCCGAGCACAGGCATTCTGAACCACCTGTAGACGGTTCAGGGAGGTTCTGCTCAGACACGTGAAAAGAGAGTTACAGTAGTCTAAGCGTGAGGAGATGAAGGTGTGGAGAACTTTCTCAAGTTCAGAGCGGGACAGAATGGGACTCAGCTTAGCAATGTTCCTGAGATGGAAGAAGGAAGAGCCAACAAGAGACCTGACATGAGAATCCAGGGTGAGAGCTGGGTCAAAGGTCACGCCAAGATTCCTGACAGAAGGTTTGGTGTGGGAAGCAAACTGACCAAGAGAGTCTCTGACTTTGGGAACCAGCTTGTCTGGGGCGCAGATGACGATCTGTCTTATCTTCATTCAGCTGAAGAAAGCTCCCAGCCATCCAGGTTTTGATAGAGTCTAAGCAGGTGTGTAACAGCTGCAGCTTAGACATCTCATGGGGCTTAAAGGAGATGTACAGTTGGATGTCATCTGCATAAAGATGGTAGGAGATTCCTTTGAAGGAGCTCAGGAAGAGGAAGCAGATAGAGGAGGAAGAGCAGAGGCCCCAGCTCAGAACCTTGTGGGACACCATGGGTAAGAGAGGTGGTGGAGGACCTAAACTTGGAGACGGCCACAGAAAAGGAGTGCTCAGAGAGATAAGAGGAGAACCACTCCAGAGCAGATCCTGATAGGCCTACCCAGTCTCTCAGCCTCTCCAGTAGCAGGTGATGGTCAACAGTGTCAAAGGCTGCAGTCAGGTCCAACAGGACCAGAACAGAACAGTCCCCTGCATCACTGTGAGTCAGAAGGTCATTAGAGACCCTAACAAGAGCTGTTTCAGTAGAATGAGCTCTATGAAAACCTGACTGGAAGCTATCATAGATGTTATGTTCATCAAGAGCAGCTGTGAGTTGTTTAGCCACAACCTTTTCCAAGATCTTGGAGATGAACGGAAGTTTAGAGATGGGTCTGAAGCTGCTATGGAGAGAGGCGTCAAGACTTGGTTTTATAAGAAGTGGGTGGATTACAGCATTCTTAAAGTAAGCAGGGACCTGACCAGAGACCAGAGAGGCATTAATTATAGAGAGCACGCTGGGACCGATGGACTGAAAAGCACTTTTAAACAAAGATGAGGGTAAGATGTCGAGGGGGCATGCAGAGGTCTTCATAGAGTTAACTAGTTTGGTTAACTCAGGCAAAGATACCGGAGCAAAGCTATCCAGGATGATGGGCCTGGTTGGAGTCGGGAGAGGCAGCGATAAGGCTGAAGGAGAGATGCTAGATCTAACCTTATTGACTTTGTCCACAAAGAAAGACAGAAAGTTCTCACAGTCTGCAACAGAGTGGATGGAGGCTGTAGGAGAGGCAGTAGAGACGATGCTGCTGATGGTGTTAAACAGCACCTTGGGGTTCCCTTTGCTCTGGGACACCAGGTTGGAGAAATAGGAAACCCTAGCGTCTCTGACTGCAGAGTTAAAGGATTTCAGAAGATCCTTTAGGTGCAGCAGATGGACGTGGAGATGGGTTTTCTTCCACAAGCGCTCAATTTTTCTGCATTGACGCTTTAGGCTGCAAAGGCTGTCATTAAACCAGGGAGTAGTGTTCACTGCAGGAACTGATCTGGTTCTGACAGGACAGATGTTGTCCAGAATGGACAGGCAGTGCTCGTTAATCTGAGAAGTTAAGGAATCTGGGTCGTTATCAGAAGAACAGGGTGGGTTAAAGGCAGCAGAAAAATTTCTAGCTGTGCTCTCATTAAGAAAACAAGAACTAACCATACGGTGAGCAGGAGGTGGGGACGCAGAAACTGACAAGTTAAAGAAAATGCAATGGTGGTCTGAAATATAAACATCCTCAGGACAAACACTGTCAGCATTTAGACTCAGGGTGAAAACAAGGTCTAGAGTGTGCCCCAGGTGCGGCACCAGGCGGTAGCTTGGTGTTGCTATAGCAACCACAAGATTTGACCAAGCAACTGCTTAGCAACCCTGATTATGTTGTAACAAAGATTGTATAAAGTTTTTATATTAAATAATTTAAAATATATACTGTATATTTAATCTAACATAAAAAGCGGTAGTTTTACTTATAGTTTTGGAGAACAAATTTCTTGGAAGAACAAAAAAAAAGACGTGCCTCACTGGTGCTATCGCGAGACTTCGATTTAACCCCATGCTTTTAGAAGCACTGAGATTTGTCTTGCTGGCGCATAGCTATTACAAAGCAGCCCGATGCAAACATGGACAAATATCTTATTCCACCCAAACGACCGCGATTATCAACGGAGACGGATGATGCAGCTACTTCCACCATTGAAAAGGACCATGCCACGGATTTTAACAGCAGCGAGGATCCACGGGTTGAGGATGAATGGGATGAGCACAGAGGAGAACAGGTGCCCGCACTGTGTGAAGAGACGCGCCCTGACCCACTTCTATCTGTCCCAGGCAGTGGAACAAACAACGACTCAACTTCATCAGATATCAGCCAAACCCCTCATGAAGGACCACGTCGCCCAATACTGGTAAAATACCGGGCTAAAAAGTGCGGCATACAAATGCGGTCCTTTAACCGCCGATGGTACGAGCAGTATAGTTGGCTGGAGTACTCGGTCACCAAGGACAGTGTGTTTTGCTTTGCATGCAGACATTTTGCTCACCCAGGCCGGCAGTTTCGGAAAGAGACCGCGTTTACCCAGGATGGGTTCAGCACATGGGTTAAAGCTACACAGTCATTCCACACACACAATGTCAGTGCTGGCCATAAATATGCAATGGATGCGTGGTCTGAATTTAAGCTGAGAAAAGAGAGTGGCTCCAAAATAAGCAATGCACTCAGCGAGGGACATTCCAAAATGGTACGTGAAAACCGGGAATATATGCGTGCAGTTGTGGAAGCTTTACGCTATACTGCATGTCAGACCATTGCACAGAGAGGACACAGGGAATCTGAAACATCTAACAGAGGCAATTTTATTGAACTTTTACATGTCATTGGGAAGTTTGACAAAACAGTTGAATCAAAAATTG
>SSNQ01033757.1:1766-44646 GCA_006942095.1 Nothobranchius kuhntae | reverse complement strand
TGTCTTAAATATTCTGGAAGTTGTGCAAATGCAGGGATGGGCATAGATATTCTGCTGGAGTGGGGCTGGGTTTGTGCCCTCGGACTCTGTGAGGCTCTGTAATGCTGCTGCTTTGGGCCCTGGCAAGATGGGCTGGGGTCTCCATGCCCTGGGTGGCAATTTGACAACAGAGGTGCCTATTGGGGCCAGTAGGGGAGCTGGCTCCCTGGAGGGCTAAGCCCAACCAGCCATTCCTCCCCATCCCCGCATATTTCTCTACCCTGCTCCCTCACATAATCACACAAACATACACATAGGACCTTGGGGGGTGGGCAAGTCAGGGAGTGCGGGTATGGACCCCATTTCCGCATTCCTGTGGCAACCTGCCCCCCAATTTTATTTGCACCTCATACACTTCCACCAACGACATTCCACGCAAACACACACTTAGGGCCTTGGGAGTGAGCACATTCAACGGCATTTGGCAGGGGGATATCTCAGCCTCATCCCAAGTGCCGGTGCCCACTTCCAATTTTTAAACCGCACTTAGACACCGAGGGCTGAGGGTGTAAGTGGGGTGGTGCAGTGGCATCAGCTTCCATAGGCCGGATGATGCCCGCACTGCCCGCTCACCACAGCCATGGAATACACCTCATGAACAAACAACACCATATTGGAGCAGGCGGAGGGAGACTAGGGGTCTTAGCACACCTCTGTTGTTGCTTGGCTTCCTGGGGCTGGAGGCTAGGAGGGAGATCTGGCCATCTGGTTGGGGTCTGGGGTGGTGGGTTGCTGTGCTCAGCGTTGGGCGGGGGAGCCTGCTCATCAGTACCCCAGCAGAAAGGGTCAAACTCTGGTAACCGGTAATGGTTGTACCCAATGTGCAGCAGTACCGGGACCAGAGTGAATAGGGTGTGTATGGGGAGCATGAGTGGGTGTCCAGCGTGCATTTTTGTAAGTCTTGGGTTGTATGTGCATGTGTGAGCATGAGGGAGGGAGTGTGTGACTGTGTTTGTGTACGACTATATATGTCAGGTGGGGCCTTTGACTCCTCCCCTCTCCTGGAACTTCTTTTGATGATATAGATCTTCGTCCCACCTCCCCCTGCCACACCTGGTTTGGGGGGTTGTGCCTTGGTCTGCCTGAGTGTTCGTGGCAACCGGGTCTGGGGGTTTAAGATTTTTGGCATCTGCCTGATCAATCCCGGTGGCTGCCTGATGGGGTCTGGGTCCCTGGGCTCTGCTGGGTCCCCGGCGGGGGTGGTCGCCCCTGGGTCCCGGGTCGCTGGGTCCCGGGCTCGGCCGGCTAGGGGGTGGGAGGCTGCGGGCGGGCCTGTGGGCTTGCCGCTGATATCTCCCGGGACTCTGCCAGCTGCTGGTCGTGGCCCCCCGGGGCGATCCTCTGTGCCTCTCGAGGGGGGCGGGGGCCTTTCTGGTTGCAGTCTCCTTGGGGTTCCTGTGTTCTGGGGCAGCACCTGGATCTCTGGGACTTGGTGCTCCCCCCGTCTCCTACGCATCTTTGGGGGGCAGATCTGTGGTCCCTCACGCTCTCTGTTGGACGCTCCTATAGAGAAACCTTACATAAGCAAGCGCGTGTACACACACAGGTGCTCACATGGTGCTCTCAAAAGTATGGGCTTGGGCACGTTAAACACAGGTCTTAAGGCTATGGTGGGCACTTAATGCACTGTGATTTATTATCGTGTGTTTCTTCAGTAAAACAATGTTGATTATATATTTCTTCATCAAGTTGATGCAGTGATAGCTTGATCTTGTTGTATTGTTGTTGTGTCCCATTTTTTTGTTCTTTTGCTTTTTTTGTCTCTTTCTGCAGGTCTAGAAGCAGACTCTTGTTCATTATTGTTTATCTTTGTGGAACACCCCCCCCCCCTCCCTCCCCACCCTTTGTCTTTTCCTTTCTCTTTCACCTCTGTCTCTGTGTCTGGTCTGCTACGCTGCTGAGGCTTCGTCCTCCCGTTGATGTAGCGGGCAGCGCGCGCTGGGAACCTCACGGATGGCGCTGCTGGTTGGACTGCCCATGTGCTCTCTCCCCCATGCCGTGATGTGTCGGCCCTCTGTCCACCCCAGCTCGAGAAGGAAGCATCGGAGAAGACGGGGAAAGAGAGGTAGCCGGCGTGTGAGACGTCGGTCTGGATCCCTGAAGAAGCGGCTGGTCCGATTCGGCCCAGCTTCTGACCCGGTGAATGCGAGAAGTCTTACGGTTTACTCTGCGCCCTGCCTAGGGAACTTGGCCGGCTCTGAGGGTGAACTGGCACCGCACCACGGCCAATCGGCTGGAAGACCTCGCCAGACTGGGGTTTGCTGGGAGAATCTGCGCTCGGATACGGGCACAGAGTTAGAGGGGACTGGGCCCATGCGCGATCTCGGTGCCGCAGCCCCGCCACAGACCCACCGCAGACCCGGTTTGGTCTGGTCAATGCCAGGTCTGTGCTGAACAAAACTTTTGTTCTTTGTGACTTTTTTATTCAGCATGACTTGGGTTTTCTCTGCATCTGTGAGTCCTGGGTCCCGTTTGGTGACTCATGCGCCCTGCTGTAGCTGGTACCACCTGGCTGCTCCTGTTTTAATATCCCCAGATCACGGGGCAGAGGTGGAGGGCTGGTTGTTGTTTTTAAATCCAGCTTTCCTTGTAAACAGCTTACACCCACCATGTCATTTTCTTCCTTTGAACTATGCTTATTTGAACTGTGCATCTCCCCCCGCCTGCTCGTCGTGCTGATTTATCGCCCTCCAAAGACTGACTCGAACTTCCTTAATGATTTCTGTGATCTTGTGGCAGACTGCATCCTAAAATATGATTATGTCCTATTTTTTGGTGATTTTAACATCCATATCTGCTGTCCTGACAATGTGCTTGCTAAAGGTTTTTTGAATTTGCTAGATTCATTTAATCTAACTCAATGGGTATCATCCCCAACTCATGCCAGGGGTCACACCCTGGACCTGGTTCTCTCTTTTGGTCTCCCCATCATGAACCTTGTGACTTTGCCTCCTGTGTTCTCTGACCACTCTCCAATACTCTGTGATGTTACGTTGCCATGTCCTGTCCCTGTGTGTGAAGCTCCAGCTACTAGGTTCAGAGTCCTGGATTCAGAAACCATTTCAAAGTTTGTGGACTGTATGTCGGTGAGGTTAGAGACCTTTAACCCTGATCCATCTAACACTGAACACTATTCACAACACTGATGCACTTTGTAATCAGGTCCTGGATGTGGTTGCCCCTCTCAAGCTTTGCAAGTCTCGGCCTAGGAGGGAGCCTAGGCTCTCTGATGTCACACGGGCTTGCAAGCGGGCGTGTAGATCCTCTGAGAGAAAGTGGAAAAAGGATGGCCTACAGGTCTAGCATGAGTTGTTCAGAGCATCTCTGGCTGCTTATCAGGATGCTGTGAGGGCTGCTAGAACTGCATATTTTACAGACATCATCGAAACAAACTCCAAGAATCCCATGATTCTCTACAAAACACTAAACTCTGTTCTGGTGTATCAAGAGCCTAGCTCCATGTCTCCTACAGCTGCTGGAAGCTCTGAAGATTTTCACAGATAATTTGTTCATAAAGTATCAGACATTAGAGCAGCTATTTCTGGTAACTCTGTTGACCCTGTTCCAGTTCATCCATCACCACCCACCCTGAGCTCCCTCAATACTGTTTCATACTCTGAGCTGAGTAAGCTTGTTGCGAGACAGAAGCCATCTGGCTCTCCACTTGACGTTCTGCCGCCTCGTCTCTGGAAGGCTGCCTTTCCGTGTCTTGGCCCTTCACTTGGTCAGATTATCAATTGGAGCCTCAGCACATGTGTTATCCCAGATGCTTTGAAAGCAGCAGTTATTCGGCTGACCCTAAAGAAACCTGGTGCTGATGTCTCTGTGATAGAAAATTACAGGCCTATCTCTACCCTGCCCTTTACATCTAAACTGCTTGAGAAAGTCGTTTATCAGCAGCTGGTCTCACATTTAGCTGACTCTGATCTGTTTGAGGTTTTCCAATCAGGGTTCAGGTCTGGCCATAGCACAGAGTCAGCTCTACTGAGGGTCCTAAATGGCACTATCTATCACTAGATCAGGGAACATCTGTGCTGCTTCTGTTGTTAGACCTGACAGCAGCCTTCGACACAGTTGACCACGTGATTCTACTCGATCGCTTGGAACAATGGGTTGGGATCAAAGTGTCTGCTCTGGATTGGTTTAGATCATATCTCCACAACAGGACATTGTGTGTTAAACTGGGTGATGTTTTTTCATCTTGGGAGGGGCTCCGCTGGGGGGTCCCGCAGGGATCGGTCCTTGGTCCTCTTTTGTTTGCCATTTATCTGCTACCTCTGGGGTCAATCTTTCGTAAACATGGCCTATCATTCCATCTCTATGCTGACGATTGCCAGATTTACTCTCCATTGTGTCAGGAGAAAGGTCACTCTATCCAGTCCTTTGTGTCCTGTCTTAACAAGGTGAAGTCTTGGCTAATGGCTAACGTTCTACATCTGAATGAGGGAAAGACAGAGCTCATTGTTTTTCACCCCAACAGCAGGAATGTGGATTGTTATGTTGATCTTGGCCCTCTTTCTCCCTACTCAAAACCAGTTGTTACCAGTTTGGGGGTGAAACTTGATGCTGGACTTAAATTTGATGCTCACATCAATTCTGTGATCCGGTCCAGTTTCTTTCACCTGAGACGCCTTGCAAAAATCAGGCATATGCTGTCGAGAGCCTACCTGGAGCGGGTACTGCATGCCTTTGTAATTTCTAGGCTCGATTACTGCAACTCTCTATATGCAGGGTTGTGTCAGTCATCACTGCGTCGCCTACAGGTTGTGCAGAATAGCGCAGCAAGGTTCCTGACTGGGATCAGGAAACGGGACCATATCAGTCCGGTTCTGGCCTCCCTGCACTGGCTTCCGGTTTGCTATCGTTCACAATTCAAAATCCTCGTCTTTGTTTATCATTTCTTCCAGGGTGGTGGTCCCCCCTATCTAACCACACTCCCGAACAGACATTCCCCATCACGCGCTCTGCGCTCCTCCGGCCAAGGCCTGCTCGCTGTCCCTCGTTCTAGGTGTCGTACCCGTGGGGACCGGGCTTTCTCAGTCCTAGCACCAACACTCTGGAACCAGTTGCCACCCTCAGTTAGGCTGTCCCCTTCTCTGTCAGTCTTTAAGAGTCGCCTAAAAACACACCTCCTCTGCTTGGCGTTTCCAGAACATGTTTGATTTTGTCCCTCTTTTATGTTGAATTTATCTCACAGTTTTCATTGTTCACTCTATCCATTGTTTTACACATTTGTCCTGTACCAGAATGTTTCACCTTTTTTGTAATTTGTATTTTGTGATTTGAATTGCTTTTATTTTTGATTTATTCAATATATTTACCTTCAACTGAACCATGTTCAGCGCTTTGGGCTTCCTGACAGGGTTGCGGAAGGCGCTTTATAAATAAAGCTTTGATTGATTGATTGGTCAGAATTACAAAGCATTCAAAAACAACAACAATAAAGTTTTAAGTATCAGGCATGACATTAAAAGCAGACACTTTGATGCTCCACCTGAGAGTAAATCTGTAAGGCAATTGTTACCAGCATTCAGACATCAATTCTGTTTGCTTCACAGCCAGACAGGACAGGGTAAAAAAAAAAAAAGTTCTGTTATTTATACAGGCTAGGTATTTTTTTCTTGGTTAGATGGAAGCCATTGGACTGGAATTGGATTATCTCCCTGACGAGAGAAATGGCGAGCCTTCCCAGGGGTGGACCGTTAAAGCGCCCGAGCGCCAATGGCGCTAAATTTTCTCGTCGGGTGGTAAATACTTGACGACTTACCGCCCGGGTGGCGCCCAAGCTTTATTTGTCATTTACACACCGGCTTTCACCTACATCATGGCCCCGCCCTGTAGGAAGCTGCCGTTTTCGTTTCGCGTGCGTGAACCTGCGCGCCTCTAGCCACGTACTGCACTTGTACGATTCGTGCACGTACTGCACGATTAGTTATAGTCACGTGAACTATAAGTTCACTATTAAAGACGAAGTGGAACCACGCTAGAAACACACAAGCACGCAGGGAGATCGCGCCACCACAGGGATTGGATTTCTTGATGAAATCCCCGGCAAAACACTTTAAAACTGGTGAGGAGAAGCGAGACAGTTCGAAACGGTATGAAGCAGAGAAGCGTGTGCGTAGGTGGAATGATTCTTGGCGATTTAAAGAAGACGGGAGGCGCAGAGAGTGGCCGTGTTCGAGTTGAGCAGCGCCTCGCCTGGAAAACACACGAGAGCAGACGGAAGCAGCGGGGGGAGTGGCCGAAAAACGGCGTTTCGGCGGGGACATACCGGCCGCGGAAGCACCCGAAGCGAATCGCTCACGAAGTCCGGCCGCTGCTCGCCGCTCCTCAGTTCAGATCAGACGCGCCCCATTCGAGGCGCGCCTCGGCTCCGCTGTGGTTTTTCTTTTAACTACCTGGTGTCCTCAATTTCCTCAGCTCTTTTCCTCTACGTGTGTGTGTGTGTGTGTGTGTGTGTGTGTGTGTGTGTGTGTGTGGAGGAGAGGAGAGAGACTATGGTGTGAACCAGTTGTTTCTGTCAGTTGAATCTCTTGGATTTTCCTGCATGTGTAGCTCGGGGGTGACGATGGATGAAGATATCGCGTTAGCATTCACACTTGTTCAATTTTCAATTTTAATTCTGGTGCCTGTTAGCAGCTGAAACACATCCTCACGTGCTTGTGGATGTCATATATTGTATATGAAAACATGACTGTAATAATAAGGTTATCAGCTGTAGCTTCAGTGTGCTCATAGGAAACGTGACAAAAGAACACAAAACACATTTCTCTTTGTGGCCTATATAGTTGTCAGCATCAACGTAACATGATTAACAGAATACATGTGACCAACTAACATTTCATGTTCTACCACCGGATGTTTGGATCAAAATATGAACCAATCAGATCTTAGATCAGGTGAGAGCCAGGTGTTTCCCGTCATCCCCTAGGTTTTGCAGCCAAGGGAGAGCAACTGCAGCGCCTTGCTCCAAAATCTGCGGCCGCCTTGATCTCAGGAGGTTATCGTTGCCTACGTTTGCATGACTTCAGAGCAAGTCGGCATCAATTCGGACACAAATCTAACCGGCATGCACTGCTCGCCGATCACCGCTGGTCTAATCTGCACAGAACTGGCTCATCTCGAACACAGTCAATGGCTCGAGTACAGCAAAGCGGAGTTGGTGATGTACTGCGTTGTACAGTGGGGCAAAAAAGTATTTAGTCAGCCACCGATTGTGCAAGTTCTCCCACTTAAAATGATGACAGAGGTCAGTAATTTTCATCATAGGTACACTTCAACTGTGAGAGACAGAATGTGAAAAAAAATCCATGAATTCACATGGCAGGATTTTTAAAGAATTTATTTGTAAATCAGGGTGGAAAATAAGTATTTGGTCAATAACAAAAATTCAACTCAATACTTTGTAACATAACCTTTGTTGGCAATAACAGAGGTCAAACGATTACTATAGGTCTTTACCAGGTTTGCACACACAGTGGATGGTATTTTGGCCCATTCCTCCATGCAGATCTTCTCGAGAGCAGTGATGTTTTGGGGCTGTCGCCGAGCAACACGGACTTTCAACTCCCTCCACAGATTTTCTGTGGGGTTGAGGTCTAGAGACTGGCTAGGCCACTCCAGGACTTTCAAATGCTTCTTACGGAGCCACTCCTTTGTTGTCCGGGCGGTGTGTTTGGGATCATTATCGTGTTGGAAGACCCAGCCACGTTTCATCTTCTAAGCTCTCACTGATGGAAGCAGGTTTTGGCTCAGAATCTCACGATACATGGCCCCATTCATTCTGTCCTTAACACGGATCAGTCGTCCTGTCCCCTTAGCAGAAAAACAGTCCCAAAGCATGATGTCCCCACCCCCATGCTTCACAGTAGGTATGGTGTTCTTGGGATGCAACTCAGTATTCTTCTTCCTCCAAACACGACGAGTTGAGTTTATACCAAAAAGTTCTACTTTGGTTTCATCTGACCACATGACATTCTCCCAATCCTCTGCTGTATCATCCATGTGCTCTCTGGCAAACTTCAGACGGGCCTGGACATGCACTGGCTTCAGCAGCGGAACACATCTGGCACTGCAGGATTTGATTCCCTGCCGTTGTAGTGTGTTACTGATGGTGACCTTTGTTACTGTGGTCCCAGCTCTCTGCAGGTCATTCACCAGGTCCCCCCGTGTGGTTCTGGGATTCTTGCTCACCGTTCTCATGATCATTTTGACCCCACGGGATGAGAACTTGCGTGGAGCCCCAGATCGAGGGAGATTATCAGTGGTCTTGTATGTCTTCCATTTTCTGATAATTGCTCCCACAGTTGATTTTTTCACACCAAGCTGCTTGTCTATTGTAGATTCACTCTTCCCAGTCTGGTGCAGGTCTACAATTCTTTTCCTGGTGTCCTTCGAAAGCTCTTTGGTCTTGGCCATAGTGGAGTTTGGAGTCTGACTGTTTGAGGCTGTGGACAGGTGTCTTTTATACAGATGAGTTCAAACAGGTGCCATTAATATAGGTAACAAGTGGAGGACAGAAAAGCTTCTTAAAGAAGACGTTAGAGGTCTGTGAGATCCAGAGATTTTCCTTGTTTGAAGTGACCAAATACTTATTTTCCACCCTGATTTACAAATAAATTCTTTAAAAATCCTGCCATGTGAATTCATGGATTTTTTTTCACATTCTGTCTCTCACAGTTGAAGTGTACCTATGATGAAAATTACTGACCTCTGTCATCATTTTAAGTGGGAGAACTTGCACAATTAGTGGCTGACTAAATACTTTTTTGCCCCACTGTATGCCGGAAGTATGCGACGACAAAATCGTGTTTTGTTGAGGGAACAAACAAATTCAAACTTGAATACGTTATTATGTTTGTGAATGTGTACAAAATAAAGCTTTATTACATTTAAAACGGTTCAGTTGTTATTTTGACTCGTTTTGGCAGCTGACCAGCAGGGCCGGTAGATTCTTGGCGGGGCCGGTAAATATTCAGAGTTACCGGCCCGGCTGGCCGGTTGGTTTTGAAGTTAATGTCCACCCCTGCTTCCCATTTGATCGAACCAGATTTTGGCTCGAGAACAGGCTGTTCTCCGAGCACGAACTATTGCAACTGTTCGGTGAGACTGTTCCATACTACTCACTTGGGACTTGACTAAAACTAGTGACTAAAAGGCCGGCTGGACAAAATTACATCTGAGCTCAGATTAGGACAAATTAGGGTTCTGTTTATTTTCTATTTTGTATTGTATTGTTATTACTGCTGTTCACACAAAACTTTTAATACAGTACAACTTACTGTATCTGTGGCTCTACTCATTCTTTTGCATCTTGGCGTGTGTTAATAATCAACCCTCCTCAATAACCTAGTAATTGGCCCAGCTGGTAATAATTCTATTATAGGTTTATTATCCATTGTAATTGGGTTACATAAACTACACACCAGTTCTTATGACCATGACATTAATTGTGAAAACCGTGATTATGTGATCTGTGAGAGCTGAAAAGAAATGAGCTCACAAACATGAAAAATAAACACAAAAACTTGAGATCTTATTTTGTTTGTGGAAATCACATTTTCAACTGATAAGGATGGTTAAGTAGCATTTTGTTGAAAAGAAACCAAATAAGCTCCACTTTGTAACAGCAGGTGTGATGCACTGTCCCCGACACACTGACCCAACTGTGTGGTCAAGCTGCTCAGATTCTCTCTGTGTTGGTCAAAAAGGGTGTCCCCCAGGGTTTCAGTTTGAGCCCTATGTCATTTACGATTTATATAAATGACTTGTGCCTAAACAAAGTTGATGCCAAGTACCATTTTCATGCGGCTGACACTGTTTTGTACTGTTCTGCTGCATCTTTAGCAAGTGCCACAGAGAAACTGCAAAATGTGTTACACATCATACAGAAGAGTCTTTGTAATCTGAGACTTGTGCTAAACTCTCATAAAACCAAATCAAGAACTATAGACAATGACTTTCAAATTGTTATGCTAGATGAGAAGGTTGCTGAACGATTATCGCTCTACAAATATATCTGTATTTTGTCTTTCTAGCATCATATACAGTGTCTTGCAAAGAAACTTAGAGTTAAGTTTATCATCCAGTGTAAAGAAAAAAAACTTATACAAGCTACACTGCTGTTAATTATGGATTATTGTGATTGGGAAGCAGTATAGCTCAGGAGGTAGAGCAGGTTGCTTCATGATCGGATAATTGTGGGATCGATCTCAGCTCCCACCAGGGTTATTCTGCTGCTGTGTACTTACCTGGTCAAGACTCTTCACCCGACTTGCCTATGTTGGTGGTGGTCAGAGGGGCCAATTGTGCAAATGGCAGCCTTGCCTTCGGCTACATAGTAGCTTACCATCACCGGCATTATGTGAATGTGAGAGTGTGTGAATAATGGAAAGCTTTTTGAGTGCCTAGAAAAGTGCTCTATAAATTAAAATATAGCCCACAAATTGCTTTTTTTAAACTAAGGCATTCCACAAAGCTTTTGGGGGATGTCCTATGTACAGATGAGACAAAAATGGAACTTCGCTACTAGCTAACTTAGCTAACCCAAGAAGCTAAAAAAGGGCTCCAAGGTAGCCCACCCGCATGGCTGACTGGCTCTCGTGCAAGACTGTAGACATGCTGGTTGCCTGTGGAGATTTAATATAGATTGTGACTATTAATAATAATACATTTTATTTATAATGCGCTTTACATTACAGAAGTAATCTCAAAGTGCTACAGAGTATAGGGGACAGGTATAAGGTACACAGCTAGTTAAAAACAGTTCAAATTTCAGGATACTATCAAGTATGGAAAATAAAAACAGTCCCCAGAAATAGATAAAACCCATCTAAAAAGTCATTACAGTAGATACAAACAATAAGTAAAAACAACACAATAAAGTAAAACACTGAATAGGTCATTGTGCACTAGAAAGCCTTATTAAACAAAAAGGTCTAGAGGCCTTTTTTGAAAAGCTCCACAGATTGTGTGGCCCTTAGAAACTCTGGGAGAGAATTCCAAAATTGAGGGGCCACTGCCTTGAAAGACATGTCTCCCATAGTGGAGAGTTTAGTCAGTGGTTGGTGCAGGCGGTGTGAAGAGGTGGTAGATCGGAGAGTTCTTGTGGCAGTGTATGGGATGAGAAGTTCGCTCAGATAGGCAGGAGCAGTCCCATGGATGCACTGGTGAGTAAGAAGGTCAATTTTGTACTGAACTCGATATTGGATGGGCAGCCAATGAAGTGATCTCAGAACTGGAGTGATATGTTCGTATTTGCGTCTCCTCATCAGGACCCGGGCATCTGAGTTCTGGATGTGCTGGAGCTTTTGTATGCTCTTGCCAGGGGCCCCAACGAGGAGGGCATTGCAATAGTCCAACCTGGAGGAGATAAATGCATGGACCAATTTCTCTGCATCTGGTTGGGAAAGAGAGGGGCGGAGTTTAGCAATGTTTTTGAGGTGGAGAAAAGAGACCTTGCAGAGGTGGTGGATGTGGGTGTCAAATGTAAGATTTGAACCTAGTCTGATACCAAGATTTGTTACAGTAGAGGAAAGGGGAATGTCATGACTGAAAATGGAAATACTGCTAAGGGAGAGAGACTGTGTTTGATGTGGAGTGTCGATAATGATTGCTTCAGTTTTATTACTGTTTAGTTAAAGAAAATTTGCGGCCATCCATGCCTGAAGACTGAAAATGACCGAACAGTTTTCAGGCGAGGCCGAGGCTCAGGCCTTTCCATGGAGCTAGCTCTGCGGTCGCGTGGGTCTGATGCTCATTAATTATTCAGAATTTTAGGCATTTAACACATTTAAACAGAAGAGTGACAACAAATGCACCCCTCTCAGAGTTGTCATGAGTGTAAACTAGATATATTAAACCTAAAACATGTTTTGGTACCAGGCTGTAAACATGTTTATTTCTGCTGTGAAATTGGTATTTTTAACATGGGAGTCAATGAGGCTCGCTTCTGACACCAGCCCCTAGTGGATGAGGGTGGAACTGCAATTTTTTTTCACTTCCGTGTTGGCTTCAATTTCAGACCCGAATTATGGGGACTTGATTGGAACCAGGCTGAAATGAAGCAGATGCAAGGAGCAAGTGAGAGACATGGTCGAAGAATAAGCGTGGATCAGAACAAGGTAGGTTCAGGATGTGGTCGTAGTCAGGTGTAGGTCGTGGAGGCAGGCAGAGTTCTTGGCGAGGGTCAGGCGTGAAACAAGGTCAGTAAGCGATGATCAGGCAGGATGAAAATGCTGGAAGATCTAGCAGGCACGTTCAATAATCTGGTAGAGTGCTGGTGGTTGACTGTGGAATATATAGCTGGTGAGGCAGGTGTGTGGCATGAGCTTGATGAGGGGACCAGGTGTGATGCATGAAGGCTGATGAGGTGGATGGTGGTAGCATGGAGGTCAGGATATGGCAGGATTATGACAGGACCTTCACCACCTTCTCCATATTCAGCTCTTATTCCGTCTTTCCTGGGATCCATTGATTTCCCCCTCCTATTCATTTTCTCTCTCCCTTTCCTTACATTTTTTGTAATTATTTTTTTAATCACAATTTTTTGTTTTTCTCCATTTAAACATGTTTTAATCATTTTTTAAATCTATTTATACAAAAAAAATTGTTGGGTTTTTGTTTTTGTGAAGCCCCTCGTGATCTTTATTTTGAGAGGCGCTATGAAAAGATTGTTTTCTTTCTGTTTCTCTTTCAGGCTGAGGCCTTTCCCTGGAGCTAGCTCTGAAGTAACATGGCTCAGATGCTCATTAATTATTCAGATTTTTAAGCATTAAATTCCACTTCAACAGAAGAGTTACAAAACATTCTGCCCCATCAGAGTTTTCATGAGTGTAAACTAGATATATTAAACCTAAAATGGGTTTTGGTACCAGGCTGTAAACATGTTTATTTTTGCTGTGAAATTGGCATTTTTAACATGGGAGTCAATGAAGATCTGCTCACTTCTGGTGCCAACCCCTAGTGGATGAGGGTGGAACTGCAGTTTTAGCCTCGGCTTCTGAGAGCCTAGGGTTTCCCCTTGGGCCAGACTGATGTTCTCCAAATATGTCAGAAGAACCACAAACTGGCCTCAGATCTCATGAAAAAATCACTAGTTTGGAAGTAACTCACATGAACTAAAGTGCAGGTGGTCCAAAGTGATGTAAATCTGTGCAAATTACAGGTGTCTGAAACTCTCTCAACATGTTTAGACGAGGCTCACGGTCAGAGTCTCTCACTCTTTCTGTTCACACACTCCTGCTTTCTGTTACTTTTTCTCCAATTTGTTTTTAAGTTGTACTTTTCACAATAAAACCCTCATTATTTACTTTTTAATCATCTCTTTATACATAATTAACGTTCTGACTGCTTTAATTAAAGCAAATAGATTAGAGTTGGCTTAAAGTAGATCAGTTAACCATCGTGTTGCACTGTCAAACTGAACGTCAAACAGTAATTGCTATAACTCATAAAAGCTGTTTCTCTGAGTGATGTTTAATCAGATATAAGCTGATTATCAAATTAGGGTTAAATGTGCAAAGGACACCACACCTGAGATAACAGAACAAAGGAGGTTTTCACCTCTTTAATGTCAAATGATCTAATTCACCTATCCAACTTCAAAGTTATAAGTTTACCAAAATATAAAAAATGTTTTAAAACACATTTTTAATCATGTGTCAGATTTCAAATGAGTGACAATGTAAAACTTGATAAAAAAAAATACATTCTTCTGAAACTTACATTTTTACAAATGCATTACAATTACTTCAATAAATTACTCTTACATTCTTTGTACATTTCTTTTTCTTTTTTCTATCAAATATGAAGGTTTTAGAAAATGTTTTATAGAAATCTTTGCTGTACCTATTGTTTCCTATCCATTTTTATAAGCTTTGGTCAGTGAATCTCATTTCCAGATGTTTTACTGGGTTAATCCTTTATTGTGGGAATAGTATTAAGTTCTATGAGATAATTACACACATCCTGTACTTTGTAAAATAATTTGGACAGATGTTTAGTCTTATTGTATTTAATATAGAGAGTTCTGGAGGACTCTAAATACAATCAGCCATTCACAAACACATTCACACCCTGGCGGTAGAGGTGAGTCTGCTGTACACAGGTGCTGCCGGTCCCTCTGAACACCACCAGCAGTCAGGGTGGGTTACGTGCCTTGCCCAAGGACACAACAACAGCAACAGACTGAGTAGGGCTTGAACCTACAACCTTACGATTATGGGGCGAGCACTTAACCACTGTCACCCTATGTAAATACAGGCCATCCTTTATTGTGGGATTATTATTTGGGAATATGATAAGCCACTTTTTATTTTGGTGATTAAATTCTCACCCTTATGTCTGGATGTTTAAATAAACTGAGAACTGAGCACAAAGGCAGGCTTACGGCCAAGGTAAGGAGGAGTCAGGTATGGATCAGGAGGGCAATGTGGGAAGGTGGAATCTCCTGTTGATCCTCCTGGGACCAACACCAGGAAGAGAATTGTCAGGTTTACAGGATTCAGCGTTCTCCTGGGAAATATGAAAGCACTGACGCACTTATGTACAGTCCAGAGCCTTACTTACACACATTCAGTGGGAAAACACAAGTCACAGCAAACACTGCTACATATGCTGGGATTCCTGGGAAAACAAGTTGATGGGCTTCACATGCGTCGGGAGATGCATTCAAGCATGTAATCTCATGTAAATGTGTGCTCGTACCTGCTATAGTGTGGTGGAGATGCTGTAGGTTTATAGATCTCATAGCCAGATGCATCTTCTCTTGAGAAGTTAACAACCATAAGCACGTTTGTCATCTTTATAAAATCTCCTTACTGAAACATTATTGAGCTAATGCCAATGAGTCGTAATGACACCAAAATCTCTCCACCATCTGACTGCAGCTGCCCACCTAACTCTTACTATGGGTGATGACATCAAAAGTATTTGCTGCTTGTGGACTTATCATTCAGTCTATGATACATTAAAAGGTGGCCGGTGAACTAGACACGTCTAAGTTAATTGTCACAGCTTGGTAAAAACCAAGTGGAACGGAGAAGACCATTTATATCCTTTAACTTTAGAAACAGCTAGATCGTCCAGTAGATGTCATGGATGTCCTCGGCCTAAGGAATGATATCCTGAATGGAGTTTTTTTTTCTTAACCAGAATGGTTGAACTTCTAAAAAAGAATTCTGTTTTTAAACAATTTGAGACAAAATTATCAAGCGGAATTGACAGACTGCAAAACTGTTGTGGTAGAAACTTGACATGGAACAGCAGAGTGTGAAGACAGCGAGTGTGTGGGACCCCAGCCTGCATTAAGGAAAGGGATTATAGTGATTAGAGCTAAAGAGCATCTCATCCTGTGGAGCCTCTTCTAAACACCAGCTCCCATCAGAAGTGCCTAGCGTACCAGAGGAAACAGCAGCGATTAAACAAGTTCAGCTGTAATCTGCTTGTTCTGGAGCTGTGCCAACAAAGAGAAGAAGACAACCAGAGGAACGAACCCAAAGAGATTTTAAAAGAGTCACATCTTTACAGCTACTTGGGTGCATTTCACATGAGACTACCACATACTACACTGCTGGAAACTTCCAATGAGAAAAATAATATTCAGTGATACTATAATCTCTAGCTCAGTGGCCTAGTGGTATAGTGTCCACCCTGGGACTGGGATAGTTCAAATCCTGGTCGGGTCATAACAAAGACTTTAAAAATGGGACTCAACGCCTCCCTGCTTGACACTCAGCTTTAAGAGGTTGGATTGGGGGTTAAACCACCAAATAGATCTCGAGCACGGCCACAGCTGCAGCTCACTGCTCCCCACAGGGATGGGACAAATGCGGAGGACAATTTTCACCTCACCAGTGTGTGTGACAACTATGGGAATTTAATCCAAAGTTCCAATTTTAATACAGTACATAATATATATTGTGAAACATTTAGTTATTGATTGATTTTTGAGTCATATTGGAAACTTTAATCCAAAATTCCCTTTTGAAATTAGGTGAAATCTCGCAGTTACTTGATTCTGTGCAGCAGATAGTTTGAATACTTATAAGGCTACGGACCAGATTGCATGAAAATCATAAACATTCAGTGTAGCTACACTTTACCACTTATATCAAGATAAACTGGTATCAGTTTTTCATTTTGTTAAAAATTGTTGTCAAAAAAATAAATTAATTAATTTATATATACATATATATATACATATATAATATATATATATATATATATATATATATATATATATCAAAAAGCTCTACTCTAATCAGCAAAGGACTGTGTTTTGCATCCATCACTCATTGAACTAGCGCAAGGCTTTACTTAGTGATTAACTCTATTTTGTCCAACTTTGTGGTGCTAGTAGTTATGAAAAACTGGGTTTACAGAAGCAGAAAAAAGTCTGAGCCAAATATCTGAGCCTTACATGCATTTCTAACTAACGAAGCAACATTAAAGTGATAGAAACTATTTTTGTGTGGAGCAGGGGTTGGCACACTAGTTCCCCCCCGATCTTGGTGCCTGTACGATGGGGTTTACCCCGCTGAACAAGTGGGTAGCCTCCCTCCGCCTAAGGGTGGGTGGACAGGTCCTGACTGTGGTTTGTGCCGATGCACAAAACTACAGTTCAGACTACCTACCCTTTTCAGAGACCTTGGAGGGGGTGCTGGAGAGCGCACCTCTCAGTGACTCCCTCGTTCTGCTGGGGGGCTTTAATGCTCATGTGGGCAAAGACAGTGACAGTGACAGGGAGCAGTGCGCTACCAACACTATCATCTACGGTGGGGACAGTGTGCTGTTGAACTCTACTCGGGACATTGTGGATTGGTGGGCAGAATACTTTGAAGACCTCCTCAATCCCACCGGCATGTCTTCCAATGAGAAAGCAGAGTCTGGGGACTTTGAATTGGGCTTTCAAATATCTGGTGCTGACGTCACTGAGATGGTCAATAAGCTCTTCTGTGGCAAGGCTCCAGGAGCAGATAAGTTCAGCCCAGAGTTCCTTAAGGCTCTGGATGTTGTAGGGCTGTGTTGGCTGACACGGCTCTGCAATATCGCGTGGACATCGGGGTCAGTTCCACTGGACTGGCAGATCGGGGTGGTGGTTCCCCTATTTAAAAATGGGGACAGCATGGTGTGTTCTAACTACAGGGGAATCACACTCCTGGACCTCTCTGGTAAGGATGTTTTAGGGATTCTGGAGAGGAGGGTCCCTCAGATTGTCGAACCTCAGATTCAGGAGGAGCAATCAAATCAAATCAAAGATACTTTATTAATTTCAGAGGGAAATTAGAGTGGTTTTTATCCTGGCTGTGGAACACTGGACCAGCTCCACACCCTTAGGAGGGTCCTGGAGGGTGTGTGGGAGTTTGCCCAACCAATCTACATGTGTTTTGTGGATTTGGAGAAGGCAATTGACTGCGTCCCTCGGGGGGCCTGGGAGGGGGTGGGGGGTGGGGATTCTGGGATCATGGGGTACCAGGCCCTCTGATACAGGCTGTTAGGTCCCTGTTTGACCGGTGTCAGAGCTTGGTCCACATTGCCCGCAGTAAGTTGAGCTCATTCCCAGTAAGAGTTGGACACCGTCAAGGCAGCCCTTTGTCACAGATTCTGTTCATAACCTTTATGGACAGGATTTCTAGGCACAGCCAAGGTGTTGAGGGCATCCGTTTTGGTGGCCTGAGGATCAGGTCTCTACTTTTTGCAGATGATGTGGTCCTGTTGGCTTCATCAGAACGTGATCTTCGGCTTTTGCTGGAGCTGTTTGCAGCTGAGTTTGAAGCAGCTGGGATGAGAATTAGCTCCTCTAAATCTGAGACCATGGTCTTGATTTAGAAAAGGGTAGAATGCCTTCTCCGGGTGAGGGATAAGGGTTAGGGTTAGGGCTGCCCCAAGTGGAGGAGTATAAGTATCTCAGAATCTTGTGCACGAGTGAAGGAAAGCTGAAGTGCAATATTGATTGGTGCTGCATCTGCAGTGATGCATGCATTGTACCGGTCTGTCGTGGTGAAGAGAGAGCTGAGCCAGAAGGCGAAGCTATCGATTTACCGGTTGATCTACATTCCTACCCTCACCTATGGTCATGAGCCTTGGGTAGTGACCAAAAGAACGAGATCGCAGGTACAAGCGGCCGAAATTAGTTTTTTTTTTCGCAGAGTGGCTGGGCTCTCCCTTAGAGATAGCGTGAGAAGCTTGGGCATCCGGGAGGGTCTTGGAGTAGATCTGCTGCTCGTCCACGTCGAGAGGAGCCAGTTGAGGTGGCTCGGGCATCTGGTCAGGATGCCTCCTGGATGCCTCCCTGGTGAAGTTTTCTGGGCACATCCAACCGGGAGGAGGCCAAAGGCTAAAGGGAGACCCAGGACATGTTGGAGGGACTATCTCTCACCTGGCCGGGAACGCCTTGGGATTCTCCTGGAAAAGCTGGCCCAAGTGGCTGGGGAGAGGAAAGTCTAGGCCTCTCGACATAGGCTGATGCCCTGCGACTCAACACTGGATAAGAAGAAGATGGATGGATGGATGGATATAGTTTACAGTCATAACAACTCTAATGGGGGTGATCTTGTTTTGTAATTCCTCCGTTTAGGTGTAATTAAAAACTTGAAATTATGAATAATCTGATTTGATTGAGCATTAGCTGTCAGAGGTAGGGCTAGTGGCTAGCTCCGGGAAGGCCTCCTACTCACGTTAAAAGTGTTCAGCCATTTTGATTCTCTTTCCTTTAATTGTGTGCTCTGTGTATTCGTGTTCAGATATTAATCATGGAATTACTGAACAAGAATGATTAGCTTTGGTACTGATCGCACTAACAGACCAGAAGTCTGCTTTCTTGTAAGGGAAATTATATTTCCGTTCTTTAATTTGCTTGTTCAGTATGGTAAAATGCTGCACGTTTAGCATGACACTGCTTGGTACAAGTGGGCTAAAATATGACAAGGTAAAATGGTAAAATGGCCTGTATTTGATATAGCGCCTTCTAGAGTCCTGGAACCCCCCAAGGCGCTTTACAACACAATCAGTCATTCACCCATTCACACACACATTCACACACTGGTGGGGATGAGCTACGATGTAGCCACAGCTGCCCTGGGGCGCACTGACAGAGGTGAGGCTGCCGAGCACTGGCACCACCGGTCCCTCCGACCACCACCAGCAGGCAACGTGGGTTAAGTGTCTTGCCCAAGGACACAACGACAGCGACAGACTGAGCGGGTCTCGAACCTGCAACCTTCCGATTGCGAGGCGAGCAGTTAACTCCTGTGCCACCGTCGCCCCAAGGTACTGAATATCTGGGTCAAATCCGGACGCAGTTGCACGGCTCCGCTACCCCACCGTGGCCCTGGGATGAGTGGCGTGTGGGCTGACCTACTCCTCCAAACACAAAAGCAAAGTGTCACAAGCGTGAGTGAAATGGAGGTGAGGATCCACACGCGGGTGAGGAAGGAAGGAAGGAAGGAGGCAGGCAGACAGACAGGAACATTTAAAGGGTTTGAATGAGACAGGCAGGACAATGAAACAATGAACCAACCCAACAAAATGGACTAACAGGGTTTAAATACAGGAGGAGCTGGGACCTTGGGTGGTTGGGAGACGAGAGGCAGGTGGGAGCAATTAACATGGACACAGGACTGAACAGAATGGGGAGACAGGACAGGGTGTGACACAAAGTTTCAACACCTGAGGTCTGATTGCACAAGAAAAATAAATTCACTAGCACCTGTGGCTAAACACAAACCAGTATAATACGCTATGTAAATATTTAAAAACCAGAAAACCTCTAAGCTAAATGTTTTTGTTCAGAAAGGACCTGCAATTTTAAAGAATTGTGGGATCAAGCATGTTTTTAATCCCAGGTTGGACTACTGTTTGTTTAACTTTTTTGTTAAAGAATAATCAACGCTTTCAATGTTAGATCCATTTAATTTTATTGATTTGAAATATTTAAACATGAAAACAAAGCTGAAACTGAAGAAAATGTTAAGGAGCACATACTTTTCCACGGCTTTTTTGCCATGTCGAGCCAGTTCAGATGACTTGGGCACCTGCTTACTACGGTGCCTGGTGAGGATTTCTGGGCACGTCCAGCAGGACGGAGACTCAAAGAAAGACCCAGGACACGATGGAGTAACAGTATGTGTCTTGGCTGACCAGGGAACACCTTGGGACTTTCTCAGAGAAGCTGGCCCTAGTGGCTGAAGAGAGGGAAGTCTGGGCCTCCCTGCTTAGGCTGTTGTCCCCGCAGCATGGATGGATTGATGGATGGATGTTGTCTTGCTTTTATTTAAAAGGGAAAATGATCTTTGTTAAGAAAAGCTCTCTAGCAGAATGATAAGCAGCAAATATTGAGCACAGAGAGGAATCCAGTGGTTTTCTGTGGATTTTTACACAATGTGAGTTCAAAAGCAAAAGGCAACACAATACACTTCAAAATCCAAAAAGCAAAAAGAGATCAAAGACATAAACAGACATTCATGCTGAATGAATGGCTAATACAGGGAACGAAATCTGCCAGAGACACTGACAGGGTGCTGACTCAGAGTCTGAGAATGAAACAAGATGTGGTGGAATTAGGGAACGAGTAGAAAAAAAATATTGAAAGTTTAAGATGAGTTTGTTAACTCTCCTCTGATGACTGGATCGTTTCCCGACCACACACACGGATGATCAGATATGGACATCTGCTCAAACATGTCCTCTCTCTCTCTCACACACACACACACACACACACACCTGGCTGGGTGGGCCTGGTTGCTGAGGAGAATAGTTGCAGATTTAACGTATTCTCGTGTCAATCCAGTAGAGACTAGGGTCAACAATGATGCAGTGAATGATGTGCAGAGGGGCATGTTATGAAACTATGAGACTTTTTAACACGGACAAATTTGTCCTGATTCTCTTCCACCTCTCCATGCGGTAGCCACCTCCAAACCCACATTTCCCATAATTCCATTCCAGGAATTAAAAGTTTCTTCATATCTTTGTACTTCTTCTTGAACCTCATAAAATTAGCATCTATAATCTATAATTTCTTTCAGTGTATGTGTGTATGAATTTTCTGTCTCTAACATTATTTATTTTTTACCACTATTTTATGGAGCCATACAGATTTACACCACAGGGTGGGAGTAGTGGTGTGTGAGACATGTGGACTGATTTCTCCAAGGCTTGAACTGCAGTTTATGTTTATGTTTCACGTCAATGAACGCCTCTATTTTTGGGGGCACAACTTTATTATACCAAAGATCCATATGCATGTTGATCATTTGATGGTAATTAGGGTTATATTGCCTCACAAGAACTTTTTCCCTAAAAAAAAAAAAAAAAACTGGGGCATCATATTTTATTACTGTCATAATACTTTTATTTTTTCTTAACGTGTATTTTGATCTTCTACTGATACTCATATATAGTGGACAAAACTTACCGTTAAACATCAGTTATAATACAAAATATAGATAGCTGCTGCTTCTTCCTCATTTCTGTTTCTCCCAGCTGGGCTTAAGACGGTTTCTCTTGCTTGAGATGAATTCACCAGTTTTAGAAAATAGCCTGTCATAATGCACAGATGAAGCAGGGGTAGCCAGAAAAGAACACAGCAAGAAGCTCAGATAAACAAATCTGTGTCCAACCCAGAACTCTAGGGGATTCTCCAGTCTTCCATTAATAAGTTCATTAAGGTATTTTTGAACCTTCACTGTCATTTGTCCCCAGGACTGTGGTGTCCAAACGAGGCCACAGTTTGCTATGTAAAACAAACAGAATGTAGGTGACTAAATGCAGTAAAATAATCATAAAGTGTCCATACCTTGAGTCACAGGCTGTGAAGCTGCTGATGTTGTGAACGAGTGACGTATAAAACCAGTCTCTTTTCAGCATTCAATGCTTCACTGGGGCTAAAAAGGTCTATTTTTTTAAACCTGGGATCCCACACTGTTGCCAGTGACATTATGCTAATCAACAGCAAAGTATACAGCTTCTCCTTCAACTGTCTCTTCAGGCTATCAACTATAGTTGAGTCCAAGGACAACCCTCCTTTCTTCATCATTTAGTGCATGGCGTAACATTGATAATAGTGGGATTCCTTATCCAGAAACAATTTTCTTCAGGCAACTCAGTGGTGCTATACAAATAAACATTGATTGATTAAGTGGGGAGAGTATTTTTAGACATTGTGCCATAATGTGATACTGTTCTGAGGAAAGTGGGCAAATGTCAGTGGCAGCGTGACAACTGCAAATTAATTATGGCCAATAAGATGTGATGATTCCATGTAAATATGAAATATCAATTTGATTGATCTTTGAATGTTTAACCAGAAGAGTTTAGGATTCTTTGCTTGTTCAGGAACCATAAATACACTTTGTATTAATTCAGACAGTCAAGTATATACTTAAAAAGGAATTTTATTATTTTCTAAACTAATGATTATACATGACAAGATAGGAATAATGAGATGATATGGAGTAGCTATGCGGTGATGGAAAGTGATGTGTAGGTGGTGTGATGTAAGCTAGATGTTTATCAGATCTTTGTATCGGAAAGAAATTGGGAAATCTGGGTGTAAAATGATTTGTTGTCTGCTATAAACTAGAGAGTTGATTATTAATAAAACGGCATCAGACGCAATCTATTGTGTCTACAAACCCTGGCGGAGAACCCCAGCAGCTCCGGACTGTCAGAAGTCAAGTGGACCTCACGGCACCGGGATTTTGTAGATTAAACTCCGATACGACCATCCAGTCTTGAGATGTCTCCAGGTCACAACAGTAGCTGGAATGCTTGTCTGCGTCCAAAGTGAATATGGCTGTTAAGGAGCCGTCTTGCTGTGTCAGCTTGCAGCGTGCCAACATGTTGACTGTATGTCAAAGAGATGTTTCAAAAGAGGCTTCTTTCCCGATTTGGCTGAATCAGGGTTCAGCTAGAAACTGAATTAATCGGGAAGTAAATCCTGTTTTAATAAACCGTTATGATTTCCGGCCATTCTGGCAAATCAGATTGTGCCATGTCTGGAAGGATTTACCAAAACATTCCTCAGTAAGCCACTCCTTCCGTCAGATACAAGATTCTTAATTCTGTGAATAAAGAATCTTTAAATGTTATGTGAGGTGAACCTTAACGTTAACTTGTATCTTATGAAGATGTGTAGATGGTGATTAACTTGTTAACACATACTGATCATAAAATCTGCAATGGATCATTGTAAGAACAATATTCATTTAAATTTCAATGATTTAAAGCAGAGGTTATTAAAACATTTGATTTAGACATCTTGTTCATTCATCACATATGATTATGTTACTTATGAGTTGTAAAAGTTCACTTTTTATTCAGAATGAGGTATCCAGCAGTCTGAGACAAGAGAGAAACGGGCTTTTGCGTCTGGTGAGACCTTGACAGTTTATTTATGCCTGCGTTGAAGAACAATAAGTGAGCAAAAGGTTGATTTGTACGTTTGTAAAAAAAAAATAAAAAAAAATAAAAGATTTGTACGTCTGGATCCTCAAGCTGGCAAAACCTTGACTTTGCAGTTCTGGCGTGCATGAAAGTTTATGCTGCGTCAGTTTGATGGTGAAAATTGACCCTTTTTATTTATTACACTCCTCATCCAGGAGGTGGCGAAGACAGAGGGCAGGAGGGCTGTCAGCGCAGTGCCAGAAGAAAATTAGGCTTCAGCAGAGACAATGGGCAAGGCACCACATCATGAAGCATGCCGCAGCCTTGACAGCGCCTTTGAGGAAATCTGACGAGAGGCAGTCACAGAGGTAGTCCGTGAGTACCACATCAGCAGAGACTCAAGTGCAGGCCTATCTCTCAGGAAAAAAAACACCCCTAAGAAAAGCGACCCACTTCAGTACTGGAGAGAACATGCTAATAGTTTTCCCTCTATGGCTGCTGTTGCAAACCAGTATGTCAGTGCCCCTTGCAGCTCTGCGGACAGTGAGAGACTCTTTAGTGCCATTGCAAACGCCCTTGACGGGAACCGAAACAGGCTCAAACCTGAAAATGTAGAGATGCTAGTTTTCATTAAGAAAAACATACCTTTCCTTCAGAGCTCCATGTAATAGGAAACTGAGCGCCGACCAGAACTAACCAATAGCGTTAGACTACCGCTTAGATGCTTCAAATTTAAGGAGCTGATGCAGAGCTGATCAACTTTTCATGAACAATAAAGTCGTTGAAATATAAATATATGAAAACATAACATGACATGAGAATAATACTTGTAAAACAGCGTGTTTTAGCTCTGTTTGTCGACTACAGAAACACATTTATAAACAAGAAACGTGAAGTCGCCATCTCAGAAAACAGAGCGATAGACTTTTTGTGTAACATGCTTGTCAGCCACTAAATAGTGCCATCAGATAAGTGAAATACTCCGGAAAGAGACTTTAAGTCATTGTTTTTTGCTTTTCTGTCCATTTTCAGAGAGAGTGCTGGATGGTGCCGATGGCAACACATCTGACACAGAGGGGGACTTATCTTTTTGTTTTCCTAGTGGTGTGTTGCAAATACGGCTGCGTAACACTGCCAAAATACTGAATCAGTCTGATTCACAAGATCATGATTCAATTTTACAATACAACGCCATTCTTTGTATTTACATTTTATTATAAAATCCCATTTAAAACCAATTTTAATTGTCACTTCATAAAATTACTATAAATTTATGGCTGCCACTTTTTCATGTTGGAGGGGTTTGATTGTCCCAATGATCCTAGGAGCTAAGTTGTCTGAGGCTTTATGCGGCTGGTAGGGTCACCCATGGAAAACAGGTCCTAGATGAGGGGTCGGACAAAAGGCAGCCCATAGACACCTTGTGATCAGGGGCGGCGTTAGGCCCGGCTACTTGGGCTGAAGCCCCGAATCTTTAATGAAAAGCCCCGGATCTCAAACGCAATAGTAACATGCAGTACCAAAGTCCAACAGAGAGGGAGCAGCTAGCAGTAGTTTGTATACAGCCTGCCTGAGCCTCCACCACTGAAGAAGAAGCCCTTCAGCAGCCGGCTTCTTCTACACTCTCTGCCTGAAATGCATGAGTAAAGATGGACATAAGGATGTTTTTTAGACCAAAAGTACAACGACAGAACCCCAGCTTTGATGATACTGGTGCTGACTCAGGTTTGTGAGTCTTATTTGAAAATATTTGTTGTGCTGCTGGTTTGCCTAAAGTTAGCTTACTATCAGGTAAAGTTGTTGGAGAAAGAAAGGGAATATTTACTATCATCTCACACTAAACACTAACAGGAACAATACTCTGCCCTGAATATGCTGAATATGTAGCTTCAGATTAAAAAATTATGTGGTACAAGACATATATATCTGTTGACTAGTGCGTGTCACGTGTGTGTGTGTGTGTGTGTGCGCGCGCGCGTGTGTGTGTTAAGCCCCGGATCTTCTTAAGTCCTTAATCCACCCCTGCTTGTGATGAACATTACAAATGAAAACAATGTTCCCTTGCCTGGATGCAGGTCACCGGAGCCCCCCTCAGGAGTAGAGCCCTGCACCGGCCTAAAATCTGAGCCCGTGTCCGGCCCGGCCGGAGGGGGTGGAGCCCCAGCCCGACCCGGCCCGAAAAGGTTTTCAGGATTCTCTGGCCCGACCCGAGCCCCCGAGCCCGACTTTTTTTTAACCAACTAAATGAAAACAAAGTGTGTCAATCCTGACCAATGTGTTAAAAGACGTGCAGGATCCGATCAATTTGTTTTCCCCTCGTTAACCGTCATGGAGATGACGGCGCACTGGCTCTGGTGTTAATCAAGTTAAATTTTATCTCTTTGCAACAATTTTCACAAGAAAACAGAACAGTTAAAAGCAGGGCTTGTGTTGACTGGACAGTTCCCGTATTTGACGGTTTATTTTGACGGAGAAAGAATAGAAAGAATTATCCCGACGCATGCAGACGAACTGACATTTTATTCGTTACACACATCGCAGATGTAGCTAAATCACCCAAGAAAAGATTCCCATCTGAACATCTGAGCTGCTCAGCGCAGTTCGCTGTCAGCGCATATGTGCACAGCGAGCTGAAGTTGTGGAGATTGGCTTGGAGAGCGTTGCAGAACCAGAGCGCATGTGGGAAGGTTCCTCCCACTGAAGCGAGTGTTTTCCAAACCCGGTCTCTCAGAGAGACTTGTCACTTAGAAAATGTTCCCTGATTATGAAACTTTGGCTGAATAGCGCTTGTTCCTGTCTCCAATGTGCAACGCATCCAGGAGCCGTCTGAGGAGAATCCCAGAATCTCACATCCTCTTCAGCTCAGGAAGCGCCTATGATTACGCACAAGCATGACCCGTCAACCCGGTCTCACAGTAAGACCGGGTTGGACCTGTTCAGATTTACGCAGACAATCTTTACATAGAATTGACTTACAGATATAAAATTAATTCAGTAAAATATAAAGCATTTTATTTAAATATCCATTCATTATTTTACAAGCACAGAGAGCCGCATCAGATGGATGGAAGAGCCGCGGGTTGTGACATGTTTTCTCCAGGACCAGAGAGGACGCAAACTCAATACATCTCTTTTATTGCGAGGTAATAATTTCTCCGAGTTTTGCGGTTGCGGGCGGGAGTAGACATGCACGCTACGGGTGCGGGCGGGAGTGTAACACACACGTTGCAGGCGGTAATGGTCAGAAATTCAGCGGGAGCAGGCAGGAGCGGGATGAAGAAAACAGTCCCGCGCAGGGCTCTACTGCTCATCTGTTTGTGTTAAAAAATTTTTTATGAATTCAATTAAAAATAAAGGCGCCTGGCCCGGCCCGTGTCCGAGGTAATTACACAGTCGTTGGCCCAAAGCCCGGCCCGAGGACCGTTGGGCCAGGCCGACCCGAGGGCCTAGGGCTTCAGTGCAGGGCTCTACTCAGGAGCCAGGCCTGGAGTTGGGGAACGTTGGTGAGTGCCTGATGGCTGGGCTTTTACCCATGGACCCCGGCCGGGTACAGCCCGAAGAGGAGATGTGGGTCTTCCTTTCCATGAGCTCATCACTCGTGGGAGAAACCAAAAGGGTACGGTGCATCGTGTGTCAGGTGGTAGCCAAAGGCAGGGACCTTGGCGGCCTGATCCTTGGCTAAAGCTAGCTCTTGGTTTGGGTTGTCACGGTAACCGGTATAGCGGTAAACCCCGGTAAAAAAGTTGACGATAAAAATAACCGTCCAGTTTTTTAAAAACTAAATTATCTCGGTGGGTTTACCGTGGCCGCGGTTTCGGCGCGGTGACCCTTACCAGCCACCGTCGCTTCTGCTGAAGTTCCCGCGCACACGCACTTTTTAGTTTGCAACCAAAACTTTGAAGCTGAAATAATGGCCGAAGGAGGAGACGGCAGTGCCCAGGACATCCATCAGCCCTCAAAGAAGACTAAATCGGAAGTATGGGCATATTTTGGATTTCTGAAAAATGCTGAGGGACAGTTAATAGAAGACTGCTATCCCGTTTGCAGAACGTGCAGGAAACAAGTGTCTGCAAAAGGCAGCAACACTTCAAATCTAATGGCACACCTGCGTGACCATCACCCACGTCTCTACAGCCAGTGCAAGGTAAGTTAGCATTAGCATTTTAGCTTAAATGCATGACGTGAGGACTTTTGGTTGAGGGAGAATGCAACGAGTCACTAAATACTGCAGCCGCAGCGCCCTCTGCCAGCATTTAAACCGTGTCACGGACACCCTGTTGCTGGATGAAGCATCTTATTTGTTGATGATGAAGAGAAATATACAATTAGTTCCTTGTCATTGATTTGTTTACTTATTCAATGCCATTTATACTTGAACATTTGGATTTGATTACATAGTGTAGTAGTTATTTTAGTAATTTGTTTAAAGTGGCTATTTATTTTAAATACATATTTTTTAAGGTTGACTTGTACAGTGCTCAAGTCAAGTGTGGACTGGAGTTTTAGATTTTCATTTTGATAATGAAGAAAACAAGTATATGAGAAAACAAGTGGTGCATCTTTGATTTGTTTACATATTGTTTATGTTTTGAATGTTTGGATTTGTATAATTTAAACCTGCACTGACTACTGTAACATGTTCCAGAAAAAGAAGCTATTTGTTCCTTTACTTGTGAAAAGTTGCACTTTTGCTAAGGCTTTGTGTTATTTTAGGTTTAATAAACACTGTTAAACCTTTTCAAAACTATTTCAGTTTGTGTAGAACAGGACTATCAATGCTTTCTGAACATATGCAACACCGTTTAAAAAATACTGCAATAATACCGAAAACCGTGATAATTTTGGTCACAATAACCGTGAGGTTAAATTTTCATACCGTGACAACCCTACTCTTGGTATGTGGAATGTCACTTCTCAGGTGGGGAAAGAGCCGGAGTTGGTGGGTGATATTGAGATTGTGGTTACTCATGGAAGTAGCTAAGTTCTGTGCCAACCAATCACAGCACAAAGGTGCTAAAAGCCAAGGTTGTGATTTAAAAACCATAGTTGCACATTTCAGAGTGCTGTTTTTTCCACGTTAAAGCTCATGTTAATTTTACTCATGACTATCCCAAAGCAAATTATTTATTTTCTTTACATACTAGAGTTGTTACAGCCCGTCTAGGAAGGCCAGGCTGTGACGTAAAATGGTTCAATTTTCCACCGATTCCAAACCACTGCACGAGAGGTCTATATACAATAATTTATTATTAAGTGCACTTAGTTTTCAATAGGGATTGAAATTAAGATCAGTAAAAAAGACTGTTTTTTTATCTCTAAAGAGGGCAAATATTTAGCATCAAAGAAAAATATCTTGTGTTAAAGGAGACATGTCATTCTTTTAAATTCTCCCATTTTACAATTAAATCATTCAGTTGGGGTCTAAATAGTGTAGAACTGCAGTTCTTTGGTCTGATTTCCTCAGTATTGTTGCTCCTCAGACCCCTCATCTACCCCTGTTCTGAGGAGAGTCTGAGAATGAGCCGTTTTGGTACTGTCTCTTTAAATCTGGAGAAGGAGCTGCAAACTCCGCCCCCTTCACAAAGCTGACCTAGGAGCTGGCCTTGCGAGGCAATGTCTTGCAAGGCCAAGCACATTGCTTACGAGGACACTGTCCTTCCTTGGTCAAAGAAAATGGTTAAATGGAACAGACTTGCATCACATGACCGTGGCTTCCACGGCGGTCATGTAACGTCACGTGATGCGGGAGACAATGTTATTTTATCCATATTAGTTTCAATATAAATATATAACAAGCCTTTTACTTTTTATATTGTGTATATGTTTATTAAATTAAAAGTATAAGTGAGTTACTGCCCGCTAGACACAGAAGCTGCAACTACTAGGCTACTAACCAACCATAGATAACTGCTTTTGATCTAAAAAAAAACATTTTAAATTAGTTGACTTACTTTTAAACTTGAAAATTGTCCCCGAAGTGGCTGCAGGCTTCCGATCCGCTGTCCTTTTGAAAATACCGCATTGTATTCTGGGTAATTTTTCACCAAGGCTGGGCTACACGACACCTCCTGTATCCTCGCTCAGCTAGCTAAATGGCTAACAAATGGAGAGCACACGCCTCGGTAGAACATGAACGCTGGAACATGTCTTGGCGGCTCCCAATGAAGTATCTCCTAGGCAACTGGGACGGGGCCAAGACATCAAGGCAAGGTTCCCTGGCATTGAGAAACACCCCTATTCTCCACCCCAGACATTTTAGTAGTTCTATAGAGAAATCATTATTTAGTGTAGCAGAAACATTTCATTTGCATTTTTAAAACATGTGGGGAGAGTTGTCCATCAAGCTGTTTCAGGGCTGCCAACTCTCTCATTCATTGAGTATGAGACACTCATTTGTCTTTATTCACACACTGTCACCCCTCCCACCGCACTGTCACTGCTGATTGAACAAACAACACACACACACACACACACACACACACACACACACACACACACACACACACACACACACACACAAGGAATGCTGCTTGCTTGTTTATATACAGTATATATAATTTTATAACTTATATTATATTGGTTTCTTAATGGCTGAAAATGCATAAAAAGCACTTACATTTTGATACCCTTGAGAGTAAAAAAAGCAGACGTAGAACAAGATCATACTCATCAGTGGCTACGCAGTGCAGGACTGAAGGCAGAAACTGAAGGATTGTTGATAGCAGCACAAGACCAGAGCCTGTCAACGAGATCATACCACCACAAGATCATTAAAGACGGAACAGACCCAGAATGTGCCGCCAATAGGAAGAAACCATTGACCACATTCTCTCAGGCTGCCCCACTCTAGCCAGAACTGAGTACATCCACAGACACGACAGGGCAGCAAGCTATATCCACTGGGAGATCTGCAAACATTTCCATCTACCAGCTGCAGATAAGTGGTATGACCACCAACCACCAACAGTGACTGAAAACAACAACATCACAGTGTTGTGGTAAATGCCAATCAACACAGACAGATAAATCATGGCCAACAGACCAGACATAGTCATCAAAAACAAAGAAGAGAAGACCTGCCTCATGAATGACATGACCATCCCATCGGAAAAAAATGTCACCACCAAGGAGCTTGAAAAGCTATCAAAGTACAAAGACCTGGAAATGGAAGTCACATGAATATGGGGGATGAAGACAACAATACCCGTCATAGTGGGCGCACTTGGCCTCATCAAGAAGGGACTGGAAAAGAGAACAAAACAGATTCCTGGAAACCCAACAGCCCAAGAAATCCAGAAGATTGTTCTTCTCGGAAGTGCCCACATCATCAGAAGGACGCATAAATTTAAGTTTCCATAAACTAACCCTGAAACGGCCTTAGAAGCATGGATTGATTCTGGCACTTCAGTGAAAGCATACAAATATACAAAAAAATATAGTAATAATAATAATGTATGGCACTCAAGGTAACCTTACAGTAAGACAAGGAATAACACATCATGATAAAACAGAGTAAGATCAACTCAATTTAGTCAATAAAGATTAAAAAGCAAGAAAACGGATAACAGATGACAGAAAACAAATAAATGAGATGGGTGGATGGATGGAGATTCACAAACAAACAGCATTTTTGAATAAGTAAGTCTTGAAATGTGATTTGAAAATTGAAATTAAGTCAATGTTACAAATCTCAGGTGGAAGAGAATTCCAGTGGTGAGGGGCGACTGAACGCTCTGGACCCCATGATAGACAAATGGAAATGGGGTACTGAGAGATGGATGGAGGAGGAAGATCTAAGACTACGGATGGGGGTGTTAATTTGCTACAGTTCACTGAGATATGGAGGGGCGAGGTTATAAATGGCCTTAAATGCAAGGAGAAGGATTTTGAAAGTGATCCGAAATTTTACAGGACATCAGTGCAGCTCCTACAAAACAGGGGTGATGTGATCAGTGGATGGGGTTTTAGAGAAGATACAGGCAGCCAGGTTCTGAACCAGCAGAAGTTTGTGTATAGATTTTTGAGGGAGACCAAAAAGTAGTGAATTGCCATAGTCAATACGAGAAGTGACCAGGGTGAACAAGAATAGCAGCGCTGTGAAATATGAGGGTCGGTTGGAAGCGATTAATGCTACATAGATGGAAATAAGCAACCTGAGTAATTTTACTAATATGGGACTGAAATGACTGAGTGGGAATAATTTTTGAAGACTTTGGTGAGGTTAATGTTTGGACTCAAATTTATATCTTGGATGAAATAGCTTTATTCCTCTTCATTGGCAGCTGTCCACAGAAATAAGAATACTATTTCAGGTTAGTTTGATTTGAGATGTGGTACTAGGCAGGGATGCCCACTACCACATTTCTTATTTGCAATTACCACTGAACCTTTGGCTATTGCCAAAACAAAGTCTTGGTATCAAGGGTATCTCATGTCTGGAATCTACGCAGTCTCTTCTCTGTGCTGATAATATGCATGTTACATAGGTGACAATTGGAAATGAAGATGCTCCCCTTATTGGAATTTTCTCTGCTAACACCTAAACATAATATGAATGCATGTCTGTACTTTTTTCTGATTTATGCTTTCGGTTGCATCCAAGTACACAATGTCTTCCTTGCATCTTTAATGGGAGATGGCAAAGGTTTTATGAGAAAGGAGCATTGTTCCTACAGGGTACATCACCACTCTTTGAAACATGTTTACAGCCTTTTAAGTTTAGTAGGTCAAGTTTTCGGTTATGTCTTCTCTCGAGTCAAAAGTAAATATCCTGGTAAAATAAAACAAATACACCAGAAAGCCCTTTTTTTTACCACTGGATGGTACATACTTATTCAGAAACTTGTGTAATAGAATAATGGCTAGTGCGTGCATTGTGAAAGATACCCATGCTAGGAGCCTTCTGGAAATGATTTTTCTTTGGTATGCAGAGCACGGCACATGTTTTCATTAAACACTACTAGGACTTACATAACCAAAGAACATGTGCCTAGCATACTCCTTTTCATCTGAGATGATTTTGTTCCAAAAGAGATCTAACAAAACTATCACAGAAGAAGGAAATGTTGCAGAGAAGCTGTTGAAGCTGGACCCAAACACAAGTATTTCCAGGTGACAGCCAGGTGAGGTAAAATGGAAATATTTTATAACCAAAACACAATGAAAAGGAACGGGTAAAAGGAAATATAAACTGAAGAGGTCACTAAGTTATACGTCTTTTGTTTTGTTTTGTTTTTTTGGACCAAGCTGGTTTCAAGGCCATTTTGGTGCCACGCTGCTGATTCTGTCAGCTGTAGCACCAGTTTTCTACTTCTGAACTGGTGCTTGACCTAGCACCAACTCTGAGCTGGCCTAGAGGTGGTGCTTTCTAAAAACTGCTTTCTACCCCGCCCACAAAGTGATGCAACCATTACTAGTGTGAGAACAGAGAGAAAGCAGAACGGGGCAAAATGTAGACATATTTTAGCTAAAGTTCCAATTAAAAGGCAGAATGTGGTATAAACCAGTCGACTTCACTGCTCTGTAGTGACTTTTTATGCCTTTCATAGACTAGTCGCTGTCACGTGATAATGACCAACAAGATGCAGTCCTCGGAAAAGAAAGCAGGTGACAAGCCCCTGGGCGTTGGGAGGTGATGCGCTGTGCCAGAGCTTCGGTATCTGACGCCCGCAGTAAAACAGACATTTGACCGAATTTTGACCTTTACCCTCTTGCAATTTAACCTTCCCCTCACCCCCATCCTAACCTTAACCAGCTTGCGCATGCAAAGCTCTGATTGTTGACGCGCTCCAGACATCTGCGTCCTGAGCACGGCCACAGTAACATTATCAAATCAGGTGTCGCCACCTCAAAAACTAATTTTACACATGATCGTTCATGCCGGCTCATTTCCTTTTATGTTTTCTGTCTATGATTTGTGCCTGATGCGTTTCGCCGCTGTGGAGCGGAGCTCATCACCTGTTTCGTCCTCCGGTGACTTCACTTTACCGGTTCGGCTGGCGTGCACTCCGCTGTTTTAGCGGTCGGTAGATCTTTTAGAACTGCAGTTCAAAGGTAACTCATAAGGTGAATATATATGAACCCAGGTAGCAGTTTTTCTTTAGGATTGAGAGGAGATGCAGGAAGATAATAAACAGGCAGGACAGAAAAATAGTCAAATAAAAACAAGTTAGTTTTTGTACCTGCTGGTTGCAACAAACAGACACCATTGAAGGTAATCAGAAGTGAGGAACAGAAAATGAAATAATTATTTTAATGTTTAGAGCAGCAGGAACTCTGAGAGGCTGCAGGCGCATCAGTGAGTTTGCGGCCGCTGCGCAGGGGGAGAGGGCTGAAGCAGGGGAACAGTAAAGACGCAGAAATTACCGTTGTTAAAAGAGATGTGTTTAACTTTGAAAATGTGGGCGCAATTTTAATTGCCAGAAATTCCAGCGAACCAACCCGCTTCAGGTGTATGACGTCATCAACGATTAGTCAAAGTCGACTCGATTTTCATTACTTGACTGTCGACTTTTAAAAAAATTAAGACATGCAGCCCCTAGTATATACAAAGGGAAAATATCCAATAAGCTCTAATAGTTTTGAAAGTTGATAAATATTTGACTTATAGAGGTTTTTTTATGTAAAAAAAAATCACTGTCTGATTTTTCAAGAATTTGTTTGCAAATTATGGTGCCAACATTTGCCATTGATACAGGTAACGAGTAGAGGACAGATGATCTCTCACAGGGGCTACAGGTCTGTGAGAGCCAGAAATATTGTTTGTTAGAGGAGACCAAATACATATTTTCCACCATAATATAGAAACAAATTATTTTAAAATGTTTCCTGGATTTTTTCTTCATTTTTCTCTCATAATTGAGGTATACCTAGAATGGAAAATTATAGGCCTCTCTCATCTTTTAAGGACGACTTGCACAATCGGTCGCTGACTAAATATTATATTATATTACATTTTATTGCCACACTGTATATACCAGCAAAGCTTTTTGATGATGTTTGCTATTTCATGCTCTTTCCTGCATTTTTGTGGCTTGTTTCCAGTCACTAAAACTTGTTTAAATACACAACTTAATTTTAGTGACATGCAAAATATAATCCAGCATCGGAAGACTAAGAGTAAAGCAGCCACTGCCTTTGGCTGGAGTCATCCTTAGCAAGCCTGCGTTTAAAAGGAGATCTGAAGAAGAGTCGTTTCTGATATTTGTACATTTTGAACGCTTTAAAAATTACGCCAGTGTGTTGGCAGCTCTGAGATTCTCGCTCAGCCCAGTAAGCACATACTGTAAGGATCATCCAGTTTCTAAACATGGGTCCGGTGTCTGTTTTCTCAGCTGCCGCTGGAACAACAGTTGCATATTCAGCCGCCAATTTTCTAGATCACTTTCAAATGAGAAAACATAATCCTAAACCTCAGCTTGGGCCTCTGGTGTCTGTTTCCTCAGCCGCCACAACAGCAACAGATTCAGGCATCAAATTTCAAGAATCACTTTTATGTTTGGGGGTGGCACACCCAGATGTAAGAATATATATTGCATAAAACTTAGACCAATAGCAATCAAGGAATCATAACAGATGTTTGCCAAAACAAATCACAATGGTTCATAGGTACAAGATAACATCTTGTTGGGAAATGGTAAAATTAGGGCATTTGAAAAGAAAAGGAAAAAAAAGAAAAGAATGGTTGGATCAAGGGCAGGGGCCCCTGTACACTGGGGCCCAGGGCTGCAGTCCAGGTAAGCCAATGAGAAAATCCGGGCTTGTCACTAGAAATCCTCCAAGAAGACTGTGTTACCCCTACTGCACACTGAAAGCATTGGCAGCGCAGAACGACAGCAGAAAGGTTTACTCGACAATCGGTGCATTCCAGTGCACACCAGGAGAGTCTCAGCTACAAAGTGCTCCACTGTGCTTCTTGCTTGACTCGCGAGATCACAAAATCCTTCGAGACATCCTCCATGCTCCTCGCATAGCTCGCAAGTTCACAAACTCCCTCGAGTTTATGCCATCCGCCATTAAACCAAAAAGAAGGAAATCATCTTTGGTACGTTCTTGCTGTGTCTGATTTCTAGTTCCATTTTTGGTTCTTTTTTAAAACACAGAAAAGGTTTCTTCTTACCTTGCTTGCTGGCAGTTTCGTTCACGGCTGCAAACTTCCTCAGAGCTGACGCTGATGGTGATGTCACTTCCTACTCCTGCCCGCGGATAAATGGAGTAGGAAGTGACGCCACCATCAGCGTCAGCCTGAGGAAGTTTGCAGCCGCAAATGAAACGTAGCGGGAAAACAGGTAAACAAAACTGCTCTGTGTTTTAAAAAAGAACTACAGCATGGAATTAGGAATCTACCATATTTCCCGTTTGATTGAGTTTTCTGACAATAACAAATAGCCCAGCTGCAGGCTTCTGCCTGCCAAGATGGCGCCGTTTCGATTTGAACTGTTTCATGCCGGGAGAAGTGGCATCAACTCCTGGAGCTCTATAGCACCCTGAGCAGATGATGGGTGGGTGTGGCCAGCTCAGCTAGTTTTCTTAGACAGAGCCCTAAAACAACTAATTTTGGAAGACACTGAAACTCCATGCTGTCGTTCTTTTTAAAACACAGAAACAGTTTTGTTACCTGTTTTGTCGCTACGTTTCGTCTGCAGCTGCAGACTTCCTCAGGCTAACGCTGATGGTGGCGTCACTTCCTTCTCTGTGTCGTGCCAGTCCATTACATGGTTTTCTCTTCTGCAGTGATCTGTTACGGCTGACTTCTTTATTGTGCTTTCTGCTTCTTGTTTTGCTGCTCTTGTGTGTTTTTGGCTTGCCTCTTTCTCGCACTCCTTTCTGTGTTCTATTGTTTGTGTGTTGAGTTGGCGTCCGGTTTCTCCTATGTGTGTTTTATTGCAGAGTTTGCATGGGATTTCGTAAATGACTCCACATTTAAGTCCAGCTGGTATCTTGTCTTTTGGGTGTAGTAGTCTGTTTCTAACTGTTGTGTATGGTTTTGTTGGTGTGTTTATGTTGTGTTTTTTCATTGTTGCTCTTATTTTTTCCGTTATGCCTCTGATGTATGGTAGGGTTATCACTGGTTTGGGTTCTTGTCTTTCTGAGTTTCTGGTTCTTTGCTTTGGTTGTTCTTTTCTTTCTGTTTTTGTTTGTCGTTTTCCTTTGTTTATTGCCCATGTCGGGTATCCGCAGGTCTTTAAAGCGTGTTGTATGTGTTTGTCCTCTTGTTTACGGTCTCTTTCTTCTGTTATTATGTTTGCTCGGTGAGACACACGAACAATAGAACATAGAAAGGAGTGCGAGAAAGAAACAAGTCGAAAACACACAAGAGCAGCAAAAGAAGAAGCAGAAAGTACAATAAAGTAGTCAGCCGTAACAGATCACTGCACAAGAGAAAACCATATAATGGACTGGGACAACACACGGATCATAACCACCGAACAACAGAAATACAAAAGATGGATTAAAGAAGCTATCGAGATAAGGAGACGTGGATGTGGGACCATGAACAGGGACGACGGAGTTTACACGTTGGACCTCGCATGGGACTGCATCGTCGGAGAGGGGAGAGCGGGCAGTAGAGGGCGACAACATCCTCTGCTGCCCGCGGATAAACGGAGAAGGAAGTGACGCCACCATCAGCGTCAGCCTGAGGAAGTCTGCAGCTGCAGACGAAACATTGCCACAAAACAGGTAACGAAACTGTTTCTGTGTTTTAAAAAGAACGGCAGCATGGAATTAGAACCACGACGCAGCATGAACACACCTAAGATGAGACACTGAAACTGTTGAGATTAAAACTGCTGAAATCACTTTGAAGGGGATTTTGGAGAAAGAACTTCTGAAACACGTTTGTATTGCCCATAGAACTATTATAACTTAAGAAAAGTTGTATGTCCCCTTAAAATCCATCAGATAGGGAGAAATATGGTTCATTTAACCATTTTATGGTCTTCTGCTTTATTTCAAGAACAATAGACATTGCCCCTCCCCCTGGGTCATTGCACAACATCTCCTTGATTTATGAGTTTCCCCCTTTTGGGGGAAGCCTTTTAAAGAGCCTGCATGCCTTTTGATTTTTAACAGCAACATGATGCAGCTGCTTGTGGGTTCTGCTCTTTTTCTGGCAGCCTTCATTTCACAGGGTGAGTGTATGCAAACAAATTCTTTTAAGTGATACTTTGTTGGCTTTGCTGTATCTGTTATATTAATGTTTTTGCTTTGAATCCTTACTGGTGACCTCTTGCAGGAGAGGGGATTATTGGAGGTAAAGAGGCAGCACCACACTCTCGACCGTACATGGCCTCCATCCAGGCTCCGGAGGGAGCCACTCTGAAACATGAATGTGGAGGATTTGTGATTGCAGATCAGTGGGTGATGACAGCAGTACACTGCCTGCCTACCGGGTGAGGAAACATTCTTCTAACTACTAGCGAATGCATGAAGGTGAAATGTTCTTTAACTGTTTCATGTTGGTGGGGTTCATTCATGGTTAGACTATTGGTAGGGGGAATGGGATTTTGTGGATGTAAAATTGTTTGCACTTGTTGTGTAGACCCAATGGAAGAAAGGTAGTGCTGGGTGTCCATTCTTTGAGTGAGCCTGAGGAAACAAAACAAACCTTTGACATTTTGGAGCTACACAATCACCCTGATTTCAGCATATCAAACTATGATAATGACATTGCTTTGATTAAGGTAAAGTTGTACCTTTCTTTTCACCATTATGTTATAACGATTGTGTTTCATGTTTAAATAACAAAACCAAGAAAGTTTTTGAAGTTATTGTGTGGTTTTTGCAGTTGGACAGTCCATTTAATGTCTCTGACGCAGTTAAGGCAGTGCAGTTCCTACGAGCCGGTGGCACAAATCCCGGTCCTGGTTCAAAGGTAGAGACTGCTGGCTGGGGATCACTGGACAACTTGGGGTCTAGACCGGACAAGCTCAAAGAGGTGGAAATTGAGGTGATCAATCCTGGCAAATGCAAGCGGGTTGACTACTTTGGCAGAAAATTTACCAGTAACATGATTTGTGCACATAAAGTATGCCGTAATGACTGCAATCATTCTTATGGGATGGAAGACAGCTGTGATGTAAGTTTTAGACCCCTTACTTCAAAGACAATGGTCTGTGTCTCTTATTTAAGATTATTTTATTTTTGTATGTTTGCCTTTAGGGGGATTCTGGTGGCCCTCTGCTCTTCAATGACATTGCAATTGGTATCACTTCCAATGGAGGAAAAAAGTGTGGCCAACTTAAAAAGCCTGGAATTTACACTATCATCTCCCACTACACCGAGTGGATAGACAGAACCATGGGGGTTCAGACGACTGGAGCACAAGACCTAAGCACATAAATGAAAGAATAACCATCTCAGTTGGCAACAGTTTTCAGTGTTTCTGCCACAAATGTTAGTCTACAGATCCATATATGCATGAGTCTATCTGTGGGTTTTCTCCTCTTGCAACGCATGAGTGATAGCAATTTTGTTCATAACAACCAGATTCCATTCAGATTTTACTTTGTAGTAAAGAATAAAATACAAGTGATGTCAAGCTTTTGTTGTTTATTTAGCGAACTCAGCATCAAAGTACAACAGCATAAAACATTTTTTTTAAATCAACATTTTTATTGGGCTACATAACACAATGCTTTTTTATGGTGGAAATTGTCAAGAAAAACAATTTACAAGTTCTGCTCTTCATCTTTAACCCTCCCACTGTCTTTATGGGTGACCCCGCGAGGAAAGTTGACCAATGAGCCGGATTGATGGTTTATCCCTTGAGGTCCACGTGGCAGGGGTGAGGTGGTGCTCACTCCTCACCCCTGCCACATGGACCCAAGGGATAAACCATCAACCCGGCTCAATGGGCAACTTTCCTCGCTGGGTCAGTTAGTTTAAATTTATTACAGTTGTTTCTGGATTTGAGGGAGGCATAGGAGCACTGCATATATTACATATGTTCAAGCTATGTAGAAAAACAAACAAATCAGGACTGATCCATGTTCTTCCCTCATCTTCATGGCTCTAAAGAGAAAAACACAAAGCTTTCCTTTGTTTTGAAAAGCCTCTCAACACGACCACACATTTGTTTCAGCCTTTATTGGAGATGGTTGAAAAACATTCCCCAATAAAAACGCTTGTGCATTCTTCAACAAAAACTTAAAGGCAGAAACGCAAAATCATGTAATATACAATGTCTGAGATGAAGTGAATTTCTTTTTAGAGTTTTTTTTAAATAAACTAGAACATCAAATTAATAAAGAAGTCAAATTTTTATTTCAAATTAACTCATTTCAGATTTCTCACTGATATTATATCTTCATCCAAATTGACATTTTATTATTTTTATTCAACCAGATTAGTTGATTGAGAACTTGCTCTCATTTACGACGACTATCTGGCCAACAGACATAGTTAGCTTTACACTAAAGAAAAACAGATGAGACAAAACATGCAGATGCAAAGTTACTCATCTCTCCTAATAAATACTCACCTTCCAAAGACCCCCCCCCCCCCAACCCCCAATAATTTTACTTCCCTCCTGAAGCTCCTGGAGAGAAAATCTCTTGGCTGAAAAGGAGCAACCTCATGTGAAGCAACCAGCTTGCTGATTCCTGAAATCAGCTCTTTCATCTGAGGATAGCTCAGAAAGTTGTAAGACTTTGTGACATTCAGCTCAAACTAACGGCTCACACACTCCTGGATGAGATCTTGCAGGGTACAATGAGAATCACTCACATAGTCTGTGACCCTAAGAGAACTGCACTGGCTGCCATCAAAATAAAGAAATAAGATGACGGTGCGCTCTGCCATTTCTCGCCCAAAGTTTTTTTTGCAGATGTTCAAGCATCTCACTTTCTTCTTGTGTGAAACGACCGACCTGGAGCACCAAAAGGAACACGTGGGGTCCAGGAAAAGCTATGGCCAGGCAGTCTTTTACTAGCTCCACATTCTTACCCCATCTTCATCTCACAGCTCAGGGGTGTCCATAAAGACGAGCTTCATCCCTCCTGCAAACACCTCCTTTCTCTCACAGCACACTGTTGGTGGGGCTGGCTCCTGATTGGACCCACTAACTGTGTACTGATTCCCTCCTCTGTGTAGAATTAGATTTAAACCAGATGTTTTTCCACTGCCTGTGAGGCCCAACAGAATGGCAGAAAGCAGCTTAGTTTCATCATCTTACAACAGAAAAGAGAAAGGAACATTAGGTAGGATTTGTTTAAATTTTCAAAGTAAAGTTCCTTTTGGAATACACGATTACAGTTTTTTTTTTCGATTGCTAAAACGCGTTTTTCAAAACTGTACGTTTCTTTCGAAACTGCACACACAAAACCCCAAACATAACACACAAATTGCTAAACCCTGGCATCCCTTTGCAAAACAACTCTGACATCAAATCTTGTAACATGTTCACAAAATGGAACATGTGTATTCATTTGGTAAACACAGCCATATTTTCACATGACATACACATATATTCACTGAATAAACACAAGTAGCTTTTGGCTGAACACTACCAATCATGGAAAGAACGCTGAAGAGCAAAAATGAAAACACAATTAGAGAAATGGAACACACCGAATCTATTACACACTGAATCTATTACAAACATTAGACATTACACAATTTTTGAGACAAAACATTTTATTTTTCAGAGAATATGGCAGGACATCCAACCGGCCTCACAACCGCAGACGACGTGTAACCACACCAGCCCAGGACCTCCACATCCAGCAGGTTCACCTCCGAGATCGTCTGAGACCAGCCACTCAGACAGCTGCTGAAACAATTGGTTTGCATAACCAAACAATTTCTGCACAAACTGTCAGAAACCGTCTCAGGGAAGCTCAACTGCATGCTCGTCATCCTCATCGGGGTCTTGACCTGACTCCAGCTCGTCGCCATAACAGACTTGAGTGGGCAAATGCTCACATTCGATGGCGTCTGTCACGTTGGAGAGGTGTTCTGTTCACGGATGAATCTCGGTTTACATTGTTCAGGGCAGATGGCAGACAGCGTGTGTGGCGTCGTGTGGGTGAGCGCTTTGCTGATGTCAATGTTGTGGATCGAGTGGCCCATGGTGGTGGTGGGGTTATGGTATGGGCAGGCATCTGTTATGGACTAAGAACACAGGTGCATTTTATTGATGTCATTTTGAATGCACAGAGATACCGTGATGAGATCCTGAGGCCCATTGTTTCATCCATGAACATCACCTCATGTTTCAGCAAGATAATGCACGGCCCCATGTTGCAAGGATCTGTACACAAATCTTAGAAGCTGAAAATGTCCCAGTTCTTGCATGGCCAGCATACATGTTTGGGATGTGCTTGACCGGCGAATACGACAGCGTGTACCAGTTCCCACTAATATCCAACAACTTCGCACAGCCATTGAAGAGGAGTGGACCAACATTCCACAGGCCACAATTGACAATCTGATAAACTCTATGCGAAGAAGATGTGTTGCACTGCATGAGGCAAATGGTGGTCACACAAGATACGGACCGGTTCTGAGACCCCAGACCCTCGATAAAGCAAAAAACTGCACATTCCAGGGTCTCCTTTTATTGTGGGCAGTATAAGGTACACTTGTGCACTACTCATGATGTCAGATCAGCATCTTGATGTGGCACACCTGTGAGGTGGGATAGATTATCTCAACCAAGCATAGGTGCTCACTATCACACATTTAGACTGATTTGTGAACAAAGTTTGAGAGATATGGTAACATTGTGTATCTGGAAAGAATTTTAGATCTTTAAGTCCATCTCATGAAAAATTAGAGCAGTAACAAAAGTGTTACGTTTATATTTTTGTTGAGTGTATATAAGACACTTTCCAAAATAGACAATAGAATAGTGTAACGTGAGGAAATATGGGTTTTCTGTCACAAAGGTGGTGTTGGACTCGGCTGGGTCAAAGCTGGGTCGCTGAGAACTTTCACCCACAGATTAAGACCTTTGCAGACATGAAGTCTGCAAGAGTCTGCTGGAAACCATAACATCTGCCACCTGCAGCTTCGTGCCAGAAGTAGTTGTTCCCATGGAAGTAGTCATAACATAACAAGTCTTAAACTTCCTTTCTTGATTTTAATGTTAAAGAATATTCATTATCATTTTGCTCATTATAAATGTGTTTTAATCAAATGAATGATTATTATGCTTTGGGTAATTATAATGGATTAATGAATCCATACTTGATTAAATAATGTTTGAGGATGTTTGTTAATGACCTTCACGCACACACACACTCAAACACACCCACACACAGATTCTCACAGTAAACTCCAAAACACATTTGCTGACGCACACATTTTGCTTTGAGAAGAGAAAGGCTTTTGGCAAGTTTCAGTCTTATGATGCAGTTCGTGTTGGACAACGAAAGAGAGAGGACCTGAAGAAACCAAAGGGGGGACAGAGCCGATCGGCTCATTCCCCCCCCCCCCCCCCCCCCCCCCC
>SSNQ01033756.1:29366-43503 GCA_006942095.1 Nothobranchius kuhntae | reverse complement strand
AAACCGTCTCCTTCAGAGTTTTGTTGTCCAGGGTGATCCGCGTCATTCCCTCTTCCAGGGAAGAGATGGACTTCCGCAGAGACGCGTTCTCAGCAGCGAGCCGCTCAACCTGTTCCTGGCTGAACTCCAGAGATGTTCGGAGGTTCTGAAACTCCTGGTGAAGAACCTCGAGCAGATGAAGTCGCCCCTCAAATCCCAGAAGCCGTTTATCTATAGAATCTAATAATTCTAATACGTCTTTCCGGGGAGATGAGGCCTCAGGCGAGTCCTGAGGACGGCTCCTCTTGGTCCCAGCAGGTGCTTCAGCCTCAGCTGCTGATTTCTTCGGACCCATGACGAATAACTCGAAAACTTCGTCAATATAATTTGGTAAACTTTCTGAATTCTCTTCACTTACCTCCAGATTGAGTGAGTTATACTTACCAGATTATTTTTTGCGTTGTCAGTAAATAAATTAGGCGAAAATGTGTCTTAATTGTTTGTGGATGTTTGTTAACGAGCTGCCATCAGCTTCAAACGCTGCCGTGTATCCGGTGATCGGCCGTCAGCGCATGCTCACCACTGGCCCAGCTCTCCCTACTGACTCTCATCTTGCTGTGAGAGATGGCGGAACAAGAAGAAATACGGAAGAAAAATAGAAGCGACAAAACTGAAGAGAAAACACGGACAAAAACCTCACGAGTATGGGAGCACTTCACTCTAGATGCCTTGAAAAGACGGGTGACCTGCAAAATATGCAAAATCCATCTAGCATGGCACGGAAGCACGACTTAGTGTTTTAGCGGAGTTCGTTATAGTGGATGTTAAACATGTTTTTTTGCCGCGTCAGTCTACGGGGTTCTACTTCTGATTGACTAGATGCAATCGTGAATCTCCTCCATGTTGTGTATCATGCGCTTTCCAAATTTAGCACGTCTGTTTATAAGAATGTTCTCGTTAAGAGAAAAACGGCACAAACCCATAACATTCAAAAAAGGACAACTCCGCGGAGAAAAATATACAGATGAGCTGTGTACAGGTGAATATAACGCGGCATAGTTGTACGCTTTCAATTTTTAAATACAGGAGAAATTCAGAAAATCTTTTTTTTTTTACTATTAAAAGGCTGTTTTACTATCTAACACTGTAAAATGCCTCACAATGCATTTTTATCAAAATAAATGATCACTGTATATTGTTAATTAATTCAAATAATATAATATTGATTTAGTGTTGTAGTGTGTGTGCTGCTTTATTTTATATGTGTACTTATGTCAGTCAATTTGTGTTTCTTATGCAGAAAAAAAAAACAAGCAACGATGGACAACTACATGGGGAACAAGACACTCACCCCCAGCAATGCATACCACTTACAAACTCTATTCTAGATTCTACATCATTTTTTATGGAATTTACCTCTTTTATTTTGATGCCAAAAATTATTCTGGACTGATATTTTGCACTGTTTAGCTCATTTTACACCGCTGACTGTGTTCATGTGCAATAAAATCGATTGCAGTCAACTGCACAATTCTCCTATGTTTTTCTTTTTCTTAACTGAAATGTATTCATCACTTGTATAGGTTAAATAGGTAAACAATAACAAACCGATTAATCGATTAATCGAAAAAATAATCGACAGATTAATCGATTATGAAAATAATCGTTAGTTGCAGCCCTACTACATGGCTTAGGAACCCTTCCTGAAAAAGCATGGAGATGTAGTGAAGTTGTGGAGCTTATGTCTTGGTTTCGGATCACATGCTCATCCACAACCCTTTGTATTTCCGGTGGGTTGAGACCATGGGCGGTGAGTGATACTCTTGGAGCTGGTCCGGTCTGGCTTTGCCGAGGTCGTGCCCCCTGCTGGTCAGTAGAAACCTGTCTGGCAGAAGGTGAAAATGATTTTTGCTGCTCCAGTTCCCTTTCTTCTTCTTCCTCTAGTTCATTTTCCTCATTTACTCCATCTTCCTCATCATATTCATGTTCACTTTTTCCATCATCATCTGCTCCTGCTTCATGCAAATGTTGACCAATCTGCCTCATTACTGTCTTCAAGACATCCTCAAACCGGTGCCCACTGCGATCAGCAATATGCTTGAGCTCCTTGAGGTAGTTGGGAGGGTGACTGCTGCTGTCCTCTGTGGCGGCGTACTCACAGGCCAAAGCTGTGATGCAGAACACAAGGTCGGCAACAGTTTTAGAACAGTAGGTGTATGGCAGTAACGGCTCTAAAGTTGTAAACGCAGTGGTATCTACAAACTCAGCGATCAGGTTTTTAAAAAATGTACTCATGGGATCATTTACGTAAAAATGACTGTTAAGATTACCATATGTACATAAGTGGTCAAGAATTTCATTATCAGCTTTTGTGTTGGACACACCGGTGATCATCACAGACTGTGATTTATCTATGCCGGAAAGGGCAACTAAATCCATTGTTGATTTTCAGCAAAAACAAAGTAAATAAGAACAGAAAAATTGTATGTATGACCACAAAATATTCACACGCAAAGGCTCCTGGCTGGCTCGCCACTTGTAACACATTAAAGGACCAGGTCTCCTGACTGCAACTTCACAGACAGTGAGCTATCAGAAGTAGTTTCGACTATGGAGCCTGAGTGTGTGAATAAAACACAGGAACCCAAAATAGAGCTAAAAAAAAAAATATATATATATATATATATATATATATATATATATATATATATATATATATATATATATATATATATATATATATATATATATATATATATATATATAATTATGCATGGTATAAAAAATATATATAGACAGATGTACAAAAACTATAACCGCATACAACACAAACAAAAATAATGGTGACAATACAAAACAGCTTATTAAGTCTCAAAAGGAGGTGGGATGAGGTTTAGTCCAGTATGAAATCGACTTAGGTGCATGGGCCTGGGATAGGTCATGTGTTAACCGTCTTTAGTCCATAGGTTTGCAAATCCTACCGCAATACAGCGGTGGTCGGGTGGCTCGCCATCCCGCGCTGATCAGGGCTGATCACGGGGGAAAAAAACCTGACCTAAACAAGGTCAAAAACATAAATGATAATTCACAGAAGAAAATGAAACAGCGTTCTACTACTATGACAAATAAATCAAATAATTGATGCCATATGTTACTGTTGACTGTTTTGATTTGTTTGTTCCATTTGTGTTCTTAATTGAATGACCTGGAATCGGGTTGTGGGCGGAGCTACACACCTGTGAGAAATAAAAGGACTGCTCATTCACAAAAAAAAATAATTGCAGGCCAAACGCAAATACGACTGTGTGTCTATTTGTCCTCTGATGCCGGTTTCCAACTCATATTCAGCATGGCTGCGCCAACAGGTTATGGGCCCAGTAAAGAGTTTAGAGGCCGATGGAACCGCTTATGTTTTGACGGAGATGAAAAGAATTATGAACTCTGGGAAACAAAATTCCTAGCACATTTGCGCCTGCTTGGCTTAAAATCCATTATCCTGAGTGACGGTCCAGCTGCAGATGATGATGAAGAGGACACGGAGGATTCCAGCAAAAATGAGGAAGCATATGCTGTTCTAATTCAGCTCTTGGATGATAAGTTTGTCTCTGGTAATGAGAGACGCTGCAGATGATGGCAGGAAGGCGCTGCGGATCCTGCGCGACCATTACGCAGGAAAAGGGAAGCCGCGCATCATCAGTTTGTACACAGAGCTGACTTCTCTCCGAAAGGGTGTGAATGACTATATTATCCGGGCAGAGACAGCTATCACAGCACTGCATAATGCGGGAGAGACACTAAGTGATGGTTTATTGACAGCGATGATTTTAAAAGGCCTGCCTAATGCATTCAGACCATTTTCTGTTCACATCACGCAGAGTGATGAAAGCATAACGTTTGCAGACTTTAAAATAAAGCTGAGGAGTTACGAAAGCACAGAAAAGGTTGGTGCTTCTGGGTCAGAAGAGGACAGCGTGATGAAGTTGAGGGGAAGAGACACCTGGAGTACTAGATTCACCTGTTACACCTGTGGACAAAAAGGCCACAAAGCTGCGGAGTGTACATCAGCAGGGGAGCGCCGAGAGCAAAGACAGTGGTGCGGCTTATGTAAGAGCGCCACGCACAAAGACGCACACTGTCGACGGAGAAAGCGGGACAAGGTGAAGCAAGCGGTAGACGAGGAGGACCACACCTTTGCTTTCAAGGTGCGACTGGGTGACGTTCCGGGCAGCATTGTAAAGATGAAGGGTCTCATGGTCGACTCAGGAGCAACAAGGCATATCATTACTGATGTTGGCATGTTTGAAGAGTTTGATCCAAACTTCACACCCCAAAGTCATATTCTGGAGTTGGCTGATGGAGATCAGGCCAGCGGGATTGTGTTAAAGAAAGGCACTGCCAAAGTGTGCATGAAGGACCGTACAGGACCATATGTGGAGATGAGGCTGAAGGAGGCACTCTACGTCCCATCATTTTCACAGGACATATTTTCAGTGAAAGCGGCTACAGCGCAGGGAGCAACAGTCATCTTCAAAGAAGGACAGAACCGGCTCATCCGTAAAAACGGTATGACTTTTGAAATTAACACACATGGCAGACTATTCTATCTAAGTACTCTGCAAAGTAAAGTTGATAAATGCAATGTGTGTTATGATGTTCAGACGTGGCATACAATATTGGGTCACTGTAATTATGATGACATACTGAAATTAGAAAATGTCACAAAAGGTATGAAAATAAAAAAGGAAAGCAAGAAAGCTAATCAGAAATGTGAAGTATGTATTAATGGAAAGTTTGCACAAAGTAGAAATACAAATCTAGACGAGAAGGCTAAAGAAGTGCTTGAACTTGTTCATACTGACCTGGCTGGGCCGATAGAGCCAGCAGGTAAAGATGGATTCAGATTTGCTGTTGTATTCACAGTTGACTATTCAGGAGCCATGTTCACTTATTTTCTTAAGGCTAAGAGTGATACTGTTAAAGCTACTGAGAGATTCATTGCTGATGTTGCCCCTTATGGAAAAATCAAATGCATAAGATCCGATAATGGAACAGAATTTACATCTTCGGTGTTTCAATCACTGCTCAGCAAGAATGCCATCAGACATGAAACCTCAGCTCCTTACTCACCCCATCAGAATGGGACTGCAGAAAGAGCATGGAGGACCTTGTTTGAGATGGCAAGATGCATGCTGATTGAGAGTAAGCTGCCTAAAGAGTTGTGGACATATGCAGTACAGACTGCTGCTATAATCAGAAATAGGTGCTATAACAGACGTCTTGGACAAACTCCATACTACCTTCTAACTGGGAAAACACCAGACCTGTCTAAAATGAGAGCATTTGGCTCAGAGTGTTGTGTTTACAAACAAGATAAAAGAAAGTTGGACCCACGATGTGAAAAGGACATGTTTGTAGTCTACGACAAAAACAGCCCTACATTTTTGGTTTTCTTCCCAGACACTGGTAAAGTTTTGAGGAACCGGTTGGTGAAGTTTGTGTCAAAACAAACAAAGGAATTTAACACTCAGACGGACGAAGACATGTATGAACATTTGCAACATAGGAATAGAGCGGAGACAGTTCCAACACCTGATGTGATCGATGTAGTCCCCCAAGAGATGAAAACAGAGATGTGTGATTCCAACATCAGCATTAAAGGTGAGAGTGAGGGTTGTGACATTGCTCGTTATCCAAAGAGAGAGAGAAGACCACCTCAGTTTTATACTGACTGATTATCAAGCAAAGTCTGAAGATCATGTGATGAATGTGGATTATTGTTATCGTGTGGCATGTGATGTTCCTAAGACACTACAGGAGGCATTGAGCTCTTCAAAATCAGAACAGTGGACTAGGGCTATGAAAGATGAAATTGATTCTCTTCTACAGAATGACAGGTACACGTTAACGCCCCTACCTGAAGGTAAACAAGCAGTGGTGGGTAGATGGGTTTAGACTGTTAAAGAAAATCCTGTTGAGACAACATACAAGGCCAGATTTGTGGCAAAAGGATATAATTAAGTGTATGGTACTGATTATAATGAGACCTTCTCACCCACTGCTGATATGACGTCATTACATGTTTTGATGCAGCTCGCAGCTCAGTATGATTTAGATCTTCATCAGATGGATGTCAAAACTGCATATCTGCATGCCCCCATAGACTGTGAGGTTTATGTGGAACAACCTGAAGGATTTGAGGTCAAGTCTAGGACAGGAGAGGAATTGGTGTGCAAGCTCAACAAATCATTGTATGGTCAGAAGCAGTCAGGACGAAAATGGAATAAAATGCTTCATGATTTTCTTGTTAAAAATGTTATTGTCTAAAATACAGCAGATTTCTGTGTTTACAGTAGACTGAATGGTTATGAAGAGGTCATATTGGTAGTTTGGGTTGATGGTCTTATTATTGCAGCAAGTGATTGTCAAATCCTCAAAAGTGTGAAGGAAATGCTGGGAGCAGAATTCAAAATGAAAGATCTAGGAAAACTGAGACATTTCCTTGGCATTGACTTTACCCAGAAACAAGGAGAAATAAAAATGAACCAAAAGAGATGCATTACCAAGATTTTGGAAAGATTTCACATGACTGATTGCAAGCCAAGGTCAACACCATGTGAAATGAAAATAAAGTTTGACAGTGAGGGTGAACCTGCTGACTCAAAAATATATATTTGTAAAGTAGGTGGGTATATATGTAGGGTCCAGAAATGGTCAGTTTTCACCAATATATTTGGCCAACATCATCTGAGAGAACAAATCCACTATCTAGGTGGATTTTCTCTCCTGTTTCCTAAAGTCCAGGCCTCTGCAGTGCTTGACACACAAGATAACATACTGTCAACAAACTGTTCTTTTCAAGGCCTCGGCTTTCCCCTTATCTCTTCTACAGGATTCCACACTCTGAATAAAAAGTGAACTTTTACAACTCATAAGTTAAATAATCATAAATAATCATATGGTTGGATGAACCAGATGTTATATGAATAATACTATTAATGTTTGGATAATCTGTGCCTAATTCAGTGAAATTATATATATATATATATATATATATATATATATATATATATATATATATATATATATATATATATATATATATATATATATATATATATATATACACATATAATTATTACATTGAAAGATTTGTAATTTATGATCAGTAATGTTTGATTTAACAAGTGAATCATTATCTACACTCATACACAATGTTCATAAGATATAAATTACGGTTAAGGTCACATCTCACATAAGTTTAAAGATTATTTATCCACAGAACAAGAACATTTTGTATCTGAGGAAGGTGTGGTTCTGAGGGATGTTGGTAATGTCAACAAACATGTCAAATTCTGATTCGCAAAAATGATAAACTCAAGATTATTAAAACTAGAGGAACTGCCGAGTTACTCAGTTTCCAGCTGACACTCTGAAGTGGCCAATCCGGAACCAGTCTCTTTTGAAACATCTCTTTGACACACAGTCAAAACCTGTTTGCACGCTACAAAGCTGACACAGCTACGACTCCTTCAGACTCCATCCATCCGAAATTAGACGCAACCAACCTTCAGGCCTGTTGTGACCTGGAGACATCTCGAGACCGGTCTAGTGGTGCTGGGGGTTTTCTACAAACTTTGGTGCCTTGGGGTCCTCCAGACTTTCTGACATTCCAGATCTACAACAGGGGTCTCCTCAGGGCACGTAGACACAACAAGATTGCGTCTGATGTTGTTTTATTAATAATCAATTCTCTAGTTTATAGCAGACCTAATTCTTTTACACCCAGAACTCACAGTTTCTTCCAGACACAAAGGCTCTGATATACATCTACTTTACACCATCATCACACATCACATTCCATCACATATCATTATTCATAGCTTGTCATGTATTATAATTAGTCTAGAAAATAACGTTTATTTTTAATTATATACTTGACTCTGTCTGAATGAATACGAAGTGTGTTATGGCCACTGAACAAGCAAAGAATCTTAAATTCTTCTGGTTAAACATTCAAAGATCGATCAGGTTGATATTCTACAATTATATAGAATCATCACATCTTATTGGTCATAATTTAACACCTCAATGTAATCTCACCACATTATAGTTTTTGAAATTTTACAATTCCTGAAAGGTCTGACAAACAAGAACTATATATATCGAGAAGTGGTTGGCAGTTTAATTTACCAAATGACATGTACTCGACCAGATCTAAGTTACGTTATCGTAAATTATCACAATATCTGTCTGAACCGAAACAACAACATTGCGTTGCAGCTAAACATGTGTTGAGGTATTTAAAAGGCACTGTGGACCAGGAACTGTGCTTCAGAAAACAGGAACCTAAGGTCAATCTGAAATTTGAGGCCTATAGTGATGCGGACTGGGGAGTAGACCAGAATGACAGGCGCAGTGTCACTGGCTACTGTTTTACTTTGTCTCAGAGTGGGCCTGTTATTTCCTGGAAGTCAAAGAAACAATCCACTGTGGCTTTATCCACATGTGAAGCAGAATACATGGCTTTGTCGGCTACTGTTCAGGAAAGTCTTTATCTTGTACAGTTGCTTGCTGGAATGAACGATGGAGTGGAATACTCACCTGTAACTATATTTGAGGATAATCAAGGTGCTATTGCCCTTTCAAGAAACCCAGTCCGCCGCCAACACCGTAAGCATATAGATATACAATATCATTTTGTTCGATCTGTACTCAGCGATGGGAAAATAACCATTCACTACTGTCCTACAGAGGAAATGGTAGCAGATGTTTTTACCAAACCTATGTCCCAAACAAGGATGGATAAGTTTGTGATGCTTATATTTGGCATTTGAAGAGTTTTGTTTGTGTTTGATGTATAAGAATGTATTTTGCCAATTTAAGAACAAGTGGGGGTGTTGACTGTTTTGATTTGTTTGTTCCATTTGTGTTCTTAATTGAATGACCTGGAATCGGGTTGTGGGCGGAGCTACACACCTGTGAGAAATAAAAGGACTGCTCATTCACAAAAAAAAATTGCAGGCCAAACGCAAATACGACTGTGTGTCTATTTGTCCTCCGATGCCGGTTTCCAACTCATATTCAGCATGGCTGCGCCAACAGTTACACAGCAATCAATGAACCAATAACCAAACAAATCATATCATCATCTCTTATAATGACTATCATTCAAAATACCATTACAAAATAACATCATCATGGGTCCCATCAAAGTACATCAGCAATAAAGCTAATAAGTTATTCAAACATATTTTTCTCACATAATCACAGGTGTTGCGCAACAAGTTCAATTATCTAAACGGGGTTTAACTCAATGCAAAACTCGCATCGGCCGTTTTGGCATTTTATCAGAAATGTAACAAAAACCATCTAAAATGGACCAAACTACCAAAATCAAATCACTCGTTAACTCTTGATATGTTAATTCAACATTCGGCCAAAGTGGAATAAACAAAAACAACAAGGTTTGATGAATACAACTAGTAGGTTTAGTTACTGTTACTAGCCTAGCATTAGCTTACCAGCGTTCTAGAATGCGCAATCGCGGCTCCGCACTTTCATTATTTATGACCAAACAAAACAAACAAATAACTCACCGTTGAGTCGATTGTGAGGTGGTGTAAAAATGAATGAATCGGCCGGGTTATTGCACGCTGTCAGCTATTATGCAATGTAAAATCTGTCAATATCTGACAAATACGCCAACCACAGGGAAAACAGCAGCCAGGTAAACAGGGAAGAGGCAGATGATTTACCCGGAACTTATACAGAGTTCATTCCCGCCACAATAAAAGGATTGGCGGAAATGGGGTCAGAAGTTATTGTGGTTACGCAGGCCATTTCCCAGTTCTCTCAATTACCAGTCTGGTTAAGTAACTACTGTTGCTGTATTCCCAACTCTAACCTCAACTAAAAGTTCATTCACACCATACCTATAAAACCAAATTAGGTTTTTATTCACTGTGATAACGTAGCAAATGTCCTCACAATTTTAATATGTCCCCATGTTAGAGGTGAAAAATGTGTCCTCACAGCGGATGTAAGACGCACACACACACACACACACACACAATATCACCAGGCTATAAGGGCAAACTTTCTAGTCAGTATGCAGCTCATTGAGTTTTCATGTCCTGGTCCAGTGTGCAGGGAAAAAGGTCTTTTTATAATAAGTGTTATTATGCGTCTTTTACTTGGCCGTTTGTTCAGGGCTCCTGTTATATGTTTGAAAACAGTTACAGCTGTCAGTAATTCACATAATGTGTTTCTGTGTTTCCTACAGCTTTTCAACAGGTGGTGCTGGTTAAAGAAGAAGCTCTAGAAGAACATGGCGCTGTTGTCAACCAGCAGGACTTAGATTTTCTCCATATAAAGGAGGAACAGGAGAAACTCTGGCCCAGTATGGAAGGGGCACATCTCCATTTGAAGGAGGAGACTGATGCCACCAGGTTTCCATTCACTGTTGCTTCTATAAAGAGTGAGGATGATAAAGAGAAGCCTCTGTTCTCACAGCTTCATCAGAAGCAAATAGAAGACAGAGATGTTTCAACCAGCAGCTCAGCTGACCAGACGACAGCAGAAACTGGTGGACTAGAAACTAGCCGGAACCCAGATCTGAACCCTCATGAACAGACTCCTGATTATTCAGAGACTGACATTGTAGATGATAATGATGATGATGATGCAACTCTAGACTCTGAGCTGTTAGACTCTGGGTCTGAAACTGGAGACCGAGACAAAGACTGGAATGAGAACAGGTGTTCTGAGTCAGATTTTAGGACTGTCAACAAATTCTTTAGTCATAGGACACTTTTAAACAGTCACATGAGAGTCCACACAGGAGATAAGCCCTTTGCTTGTGAGCTCTGTGGTAATAGATTTAGTGTAAAGGGAAGTTTAAACAGACACATGAGAGTCCACACTGGACAGAAGCCTTTTGCTTGTGAGCTCTGTGGACAAAGATTTAGCCAAAGGACTACTTTAAACATTCACATGAGAGTCCACACTGGACAGAAGCCTTTTGCTTGTGAGCTCTGTGGACAAAGATTTAGCCAAAAGACAGCTTTAAACATTCACATGAGAGTCCACTCAGGAGAGAAGCCTTTCGCCTGTGAGTTCTGTTGACAAAGATTTAGCCGAAAGACAGCTTTAAACATTCACATGAGAGTCCACACAGGAGAGAAGCCTTTCGCCTGTGAGCTCTGTGGACAAAGATTTAGCCGAAAGACAGCTTTAAAAACACACATGACAGTCCACACTGGACAGATGCCTTTTGCTTGTGAGCTCTGTGGACAACGATTTAGCCAAAAGACAAATTTAAACAAACACATGAGAGTCCACACTGGACAGAAGCCTTTTGCTTGTGAGCTCTGTGGACAACGATTTAGCCAAAATACAAATTTAAACAAACACATGAGAGTCCACACTGGACAGAAGCCTTTTGCTTGTGAGCTCTGTGGAACGAAATTTAGCCAAAAGAAAACTTTAAGCAGTCACATGAGAATCCACACAGGAGAAGCGTTTTGCCTGTGAGCTCTGTGGTAATAGATTTAGTGAAAAGGGAAGTTTAAACACACACATCACAGTCCACACTGGACAGAAGCCTTTTGCTTGTGAGTTCTGTGGACAACGATTTAGCCAAAAGACAAATTTAAACAAACACATGAGAGCCCACACATGAGAAAAACCCTTTGCTTGTGAGCTCTGTGTAAAAACATTTAGCCGAAAGACACTTTTAAACAGACACATGAGAGTTCACACTGGCTTTTCGCCTGTGAGTTCGGTGGAAAAGATTTACCCAAAAGATCCGTTTAAACGGTCACAAAAGAGTCCATAAAGGACAGAAGCCTTTTGCTTTTGAGCTCTGTGGACGAAGATTTAGCTGAAAGAAAACTTTGAACAATCATCTAAGCATCCACTAGGGCTGAACGATCTAGTGCAGGGGTCTCCAACCTTTTTTGGCCCGTGGGCTACTTTTACACAATGAAGTACAGCAGAGTTACTGCCATATGATTTATTTACAATGATACTTTCCATGTGTGAATGTGCTTATGTTAAAAATGCTGTACTTACTATATTAACATGCATTGTATTCACAAGTTGATTTATCTGTATTTCAGTACATCAGTATATATATTTTTTAAAAGTATAAAAACTAGTGACATTCTGAAAAACAAATTGAACAAAACATATTTAGTTTTTTAAACTAGTCAGATACTTTCAGATAATCAATAACAAATCTACTTCATGTGAATGATTTGATCATTTTTTTAGAAGGTTAGTAACAACTTTTTAAGCACACAGGAACAGCTAACCTGTAAAGCTGATGATATTTTAAATAAAGTACAAGCTAAATGTGATGAAAACACAAAAGTATAAATAGTCTGAATTGAAGTAAAAAAATGTAAAATCAGAAATAAGACTTGTTCCTGCTCTCCTGATTTATTGAATAATTTTTATGGGTTTTTTGGTCAGGAAAGTTAAGTTTTGCTGCGTTTATTGCTGACAATATGAAGGTTGGAGGTTCATCCTTTTTTTCTGCATCTTGGAGGGTTTTTTCTCTGCAGGTCTGAAGGCTGTGTGTGACACAGAGCAGAGAGACGGAGAGCAAGAAACCAGAACCAAAAGAAATGATCACATCACACCAATCTTAAAATATTTACATTGGCATTCAGTAACTTACAGGATTGATTTCAAAGACCTTTTATTTACTTTTAAATCATTAAATGGCCAACGACCTCTGTATGCAGGCAATAAATGTAAACAAAATGAACGGGATCAGCTTGGATTTTACTTCATCTGAGTTTACTTCACACTTTAAAACCGAAGAAATCATTTTATATAGTCAGAAATTAAATAGACTAACCATCTCCGACCCTTACTCTGCCCCTAGGATATTTTTTCAAAACGCCAGAAGCTGTCGGAGCGGCCCTGGCCAGGGAACACCTTGGGATTCCCCCGGAGGAGCTGGCCCAAAGGCCGGCGAGAGGGAAGTCTGGGCCTTTCGACTCGACTGCCCCCACAACCCGACTCCCGATAAGCGGATGATAACGGATGGACAAATAACATAGATTTACAAGTAAGTAGTTTAAATAGAGTGCTGTGCTGTTTGAATGTATAAACTGAACACCAAGAAAAATCACTAGTTTGATTTTTTTTTCCGTGAATAAAATAAATATGTCAGGCAGGAGCGTCTCAGGATCTGTCTGAGATGCGTCTCGGTGAGACAGATAATAGCAATCCAAAGTGCTTTTTATGTGTGATCTGACAATTGATCAACCATTGCTTAAAAATGAAATACAGCTTAGCCGGTTAATTGCTGTGATCATAAAACACGGAAACGGCAGCACGCAGAACTCACGAGGCAACGTTTTACGTGATGTTTACTTGTTGCTATGAGTAATAAGACAGAAAAGGCCACGCCAAAATAAGTTTAGGAAGCCCACTAAGAATCGTAATAAAAGTATTTAAAATAAATACCATACACAGATGAGGACACGTTGGTTTAAGTACCTGATATGAAGTGGTCGCTGCATAAGCGAAAACCTTTACTCTCGTGATCCCACAGCTTAATTTTAGCCTGGTCACTAGCGCATTTTATTACAATGATCCAACGTTTACGGCACTCCGGACTTGTGCCTGCCAATATGGAGCCGTTTCGATTGCCGGGAGATGTGACGTCAACTCCCGGAGCTCTATAGCAGAGATGTTTGAAACGTATCACCCTTCAAAATCACTTAGGTCAGCAGATAAATCCCAACTGGTACAACCCAGAGCCCGCACCAAGCACGGAGAGGCTGCCTTTAGCTGCTATGCGGTCCGTCTCTGGAACTGTCTTCCAATAGACATTAAGACCTCTCCCACCATTTCCATTTTTAAATCCAGATTAAAAACTGTAACAGAATGAAATGACTGTTTTCCCCTCCTCCTCCAACAGGATTAGCCTGCATGAGATATGGTCTCAAGGTGTCATGCATTCGCTTCTAACCTGCTTATTTTCAGCTCAACAGAAGAATGAAGAATGGACTCTTTTCTTTTAATTAATCAAAGAACTCTATTTTAATAAAGCTAATCCAACCAAGTGTTAGTCAATAAATAAGATGTGACCGATCTGTGAAATCAAAATAATAATTGCTTTATTATAATCCTAGAATATGAT
>SSNQ01033756.1:1602-15157 GCA_006942095.1 Nothobranchius kuhntae | reverse complement strand
AATATCAAATTTAAATGTAATGAACATTGGAAATACATTGGTCTGTGTGCATTGCATGAATATAATGTACAAGTTTCACGTTTTGAATGGAATTACTGAAATATTTTCAACCTTTTGATGATATTCTAATTTACTGGCCAGCACTTGTAATTATCTGTATGGGGTTGGATTAGTGTAAATCACATTACATTTTGCACAGATGAGATGTGAATTGACGAAATTAGAGGCAAACATAATCCCATGGTGTGATGCCTAAATTTGCCATACCCCTTAAGCCCCACCCTCTTTTGAAACCTGCCAGACACTACATACGTGTACCAAATTTCATAATCCTCAGTAAAAGCATGGCATGAGGCTGATAGTTTTAATCGCCCTAGGGGCCTGCTATTTTAGAGAAATAGGTCACACCCACTAACGTGGCAACGGGTCAATATTTTAGGCTTAGCCACGCCTACACAGTTATACCTTTGAGAACGTTTTTCACAACTTTTGATCCCCAGTGGCTTATGAGTGAAATGTGTCATTTTGAAGTCTGTAGGTCAAAAATTCCACGATAAGTTAGCTCTAATTAAGCATGTGCAAAACAGAAAAGAAGAAATAGTCATGTGACTAAAATGGCCGACTTCCTGTCAGATTTGGAAAGTGGCTCCATAGACATTTTTGTAGTTTCCGAGACACTACATAAATGTACCAACTTTCATAATCCTCAGTAAAAGCATGGCATGGGGCTTAATGTTTCAATGGTCCTAGGGGGCGCTATTTGAAAAATAGACCACGCCCACCGGATGTTTGCATACATATCTGTTTGAGGTCAGATTAGTCACAAAATTTCCTGCAGATAAGTTGAGGAATGAGAAAATGAGAGGCAAACGTATTGCTGCGCCGTTACGCCTGAATTCGCCATGCCGCCACAGCCCCGCCCTCTTTCAACACCTGTTAGTACTGGATGCTAAGTGAGCCCAACATGTCAACTTTTATTTGGCAGTGATTCATATTGGTTAGATCAAAAGGGTACAATTGGGAGCTTTCAGAGTAAACATGACTTTTTCTGTTGTGAGGGGGCGGGGCCTTAAAGACGTCATCATCTGATTATTGATTGTCATTTAGGGGTGGATGACAAACAACCACAAAAATGTTCGTGACTCTGTGTCCTTCGATGATGAAATTGTGGCAATTTATATTTTTTAGTGAGAAGTCAGTATTAGGCCAGGAGAAGTCCTGCTGCTGAGGTGCTAAGTTGTATCGGTTGTATCAGCCCTGCTATGCAGTTTTCTACCAGCAGGGGGCTCTGATATTGTACACAACACACACGATATGGTTTACGAAACCAATTTTTAAATTGGCTATAAAACACTAAAGGAAGGTTAAGTTGCTGAAATAACTAAATAAGATGATAATGGCTGTTACAAAGTTTATAGTAATATATTAACAATGTTTACTTTTCATATTTTTCAAAGATTACAACACTTTAAAAGTCACGAATTACGAGACCATCAAAAATGGTCTCATAAACCTATTGGTTTCATAATGCTGGTGTGTAACCTGACAAATAGGTCTTGCAAACCATAAGCGCGCGCGCACACACACACACACACACACACACACACACACACACACACACACACAGCTGTCTACAATTAGAGTTTATCATTTAATCTCAGTTGTTTTTATGACAAATCTTACATTTAGTTCTCACTGGTAACAATTTAGCTGATAATAATTGTAATTTCAATGACTTGTTAGTAAACTATTTGACCTAGGATAAACGTTCTTACTGAAAGTTGCTATCGTTGATCTAATGTTAAAATGGCTTGCCATTGAAAATTCTGGACTGATGTGCTAACAGCTAGTCTGAGTGCAGCCAGACTAGCTCTTCACTTGTGGTAAGCCCCCCCCCCCCCGAGTCTTACTCCACCCACATTTCTATTTTGACGGATGGCTAACGGGGCTATGCTAGCTCTTTTGACTGAGCAGTCATTTGAAGGGGAGGACTTTTCTCCCCCTCCTTACCCAGAGGAAAGCGAGGAAATGGATTAAGGCTGTTTGGAGGAGACAAATCCTCCTCTCAGGACGACAGGACCAGGAGTTGAAACGTCTTCACGGAGAAACTGATATCCACAGATCTGTAGAAAACAAGAATGTAAGTTTCAGTAAAAGAAAAAGGAGAGCCATGGCCACCAGGTCATTTACTCAGCCAGATGAGCTGATAGGTTACAGGTGTGTGTGACAGGTGTGTTACTGAGGATGCACCTGCTCTCTTAGCCAGATGACAGGAGGTGTCAGGTGTCCTGCAGTGGTGGTCAGCCAGGCTAATGATGAGATGCAGAAAGAAATCCAGGACAGTGAACAATAATAATAATAATGTGTTGTGCTGCTCACCATATGTGCTCCAATAGAATCTCCACGTGTGCCTGCCTCATGGTGTAGCGTCCATGTTTCACGGAGTGTCCTACAGGAATGCACGTTATTAGTTAATTCACTTTTGTTACCACAGAAACAATATTCATGTAAAAGTTATTTACCAGGTGAATCAGCTCACACGTCACCACCAAGTGTCACTGGACCAGAACCAGTAGCTCCTCTGTGATGTCATGACGTTCTCTAGCTCCAAGCTCACAGCAGCAACACANAAAATGTAAACAAATAAACAACTTAATTACAAAATAACACATTTTAGGCAAAATTTAGACACAAACTGAGGACAATATTTTCCTGATATACAGGGTTTATTTAATTGTGTGAAAATGTAGCATGTTTAAAAAAAATACCGCGATAATACCGAAAACCGTGGTAATTTTGGTCACAATAACCGTGAGGTTAAATTTTCACACCGTGACAACCCTAACCCCCAAATTCCACTACCTCCGCTCCGACACGAACGCCGGAGCAAAATCGGTCCCGTTGTAGTCAATCAGAGCAATTCCACTACTGCGGCCGTGCTCCGGCAGTGCGGCGCCGTGCGCCGCCCTCTGTTCCGGCGTCCGGCAAAAATAGAATCGATCCTATTTTCGCCGGACGCCGGAGCACCTCCGCAGTAAATGGACAGAAATCACAACGGCCCAACAGGAAAAGGAGCGAGCACAATTTCCGTTTTTCACAATAAATCGATAAACAAAAGGCGTTTTTTGTTTCATATGCACAGGTTTAACAACTTTTAACAACTATCAATGGCGGCTGAAGTTTAAATGCACAAAAGTAAGCCATAAATACAGTTTCCACTATCAAAGTAGTCACACTTTGTTGATCCAAACACTGCTGATCTCTCAACACAAATGATGGGCAGATTAAACAGCTCATGCCGATGTTTCTCCCACACAACGGGTGTTTGGATCTAACTTCCGCGTTTACTGCTCGGACTGTATCACAAGATCTCGAAAATCCCGCGCATGCTTGTTTGCCCCCCTCAGGTCTCCGCACCGGAGCGGAGCCGTTGTAGAGCGGGTACCAGTAAAAATTGAGTTCGGAAGCGAGTGGCTGCGGAAGGCGGGGGCGGACCGGAGCGGAGCGGAGGTAGTGGAATTTGGGGGTCATACAGACCATTTTAGATTAGGTTACATTTCCTTTATTCCCAGATTATGTAGTTTGTAGCACTCATTATAATGTTGTAGAAAATTTCTGGCCAATGAACGTGATCGGTATCGGTGATCGGTATCGGTGATCAGCATTCTTTGATATCGGTATCGGTGATCGGCAGCAAAAAACCTGATCGGTGCATCCCTAGTGGTGGTCAGCCAGGCTAATGATGAGATGCAGAAAGAAATCCAGGACAGTGAACAATAATAATAATAATGTGTTGTGCTGCTCACCATATGTGCTCCAATAGAATCTCCACGTGTGCCTGCCTCATGGTGTAGCGTCCATGTTTCACTGAGTGTCCTACAGGAATGCACGTTATTAGTTAATTCACTTTTGTTACCACAGAAACAATATTCATGTAAAAGTTATTTACCAGGTGAATCAGCTCACACGTCACCACCAAGTGTCACTGGACCAGAACCAGTAGCTCCTCTGTGATGTCATGACGTTCTCTAGCTCCAAGCTCACAGCAGCAACACACGCCGCTATAAAACAAAAACATAGATGATGTTAAAACTCAAAAGGTTATAATGAAAATTACACAATGAATAAACATAAATCACTTTTACCACACCTGCAAAGCGTCATGGTAGGTAGCCTGGACCATTTGTAGCTGCCACGGTCAGTCTGACAGCAGAGTTCTTGGGTTAGTGTAGCCTGAAAACAAACGATACACAATATCACATTGTTGTGGGAGGAGCTTCTAGAGAAGATGAGAAAGACTGGAGAGCAGAGCGGAGATGGAGCAACAGGTGTTTCTGTTAGAATATCAGGAGTTTTCTTTTTACCTGGAACTGATCATCGACCTTGCACCTTCAGTCAGATGGAAGCTGGGATCAGAAGTTCTCCACCGCACTCCTGGGTCTGTTCAGGTGTGTGTGTGTGTGTGTGTGTGTGTGTGTGTGTGTGTGTGTGTGTGTGTGTGTGTGTGTGTGTGTGTGTGTGTGTGTGTGTGTCCCATTGAGATTAACCTCATTTTCAAGGCAGTGCTGGGCAAGAGGCTGAAAACATGACGTTACATTAGTTTTAGCTACACAGACATGTTATTTACAAAATTACAGAAAGCAGTTACAACACAGGGAATCTGTCTCAAGGGCTCTCAGTGTGGGTTTTAAATTGTCCTTATAGTTTACTACATCCTTATGAGCTGTCTTTAGTGAGCGCAAAGACAACTTTGTTGTACACCTGTGCAATGAAACAATCTTTTATCTTGAATTTCTGAACATATCAGATATGTAAATAACAGGTTCATTCCATTAGGTATTTTATTCGTTTTTATTTACTTTTACATATAATCAGAACATGTAAATATGATGAAAGTCATTTTACATTCCTAACAAATAAAAACACACTTTGAAAAATCCCCCCGTGGCTTTTGGCTTACGTCTGGGTGCCCCCTAGTGGTGAATACATGCAACTGATACAAGTCTGATCACATCAGTCCGTGTTTTATTATTGTTTATTTAATAGGGACAGATCGTGTCAGTGTCTTCATTTAATTAATATCAATGTATTATATGTGTGTGTGTGTGTGTGTGTGTGTCCCAGCCCGACCCGAGCCCGACTTTTTTTAACCTTTCATAATGTTTTAGCGTGATAGAATGCTCAGCATTCTAATTATCTGTGAGAAGTGTTCTGCAGTAAAAAAAAAAATAAATAAAATAAAGAAAAACAGCATCAATGCAGCTTTTTTTTCTAACAGTGTGTATTTTTCGAGCGGCAGATGAAATTTACTAACACTATATTAATTGGATGCGTTTGTAAATTTAATCTGCTCTGAAAATGTGCTCTTGTGCAATTAGAAAAAAAAGCAGCATTCTAATTTTCTAACTGGAGAGTGCATTTTCAGAGGGGCAGATTAAATAAATGCCCCCAGTTAATATAGCGTTTGTAAATTTAATCTGCCGCTCTGAAAATGCACTCTCCAGTTAGAAAAAAACCAGCAATGAATGCTGTATTTTTTAACTGCAGAACGAATTTATTCACAGAAAAATAGAATGCTGCCGTTTTCATGAGAATAAACGAATGGCTTCTGACATCAAAGTGGACATAAAATGGCATATTAGAATAGGGGCACATGTTTCAATCAGCAGTTTGAGAATTCGTTTATTTAGGTGCATTTATGAGCTAACGGGTACTGATGCGTGAGAAGCAGGCAGGTGCTGCTGCGTTTGAGTGTTTCAGGTTTTTTTAAATGAATTTGATTAAAAATAAAGGCGCCCGGCCCGTGTCCGAGGTAATTACAGTCGTTGGCCCGAAACCCGGCCCGAGGGCTTCAGCGCAGGGCTCTAATATGTATATATATATATATATATATATAGTGACAGTGGATCACTGCCACACCTAAATACTGGACAGATCTACAGATCTTACACTTATAATTGGAATGGGACACATTCATGAGGTATTGAAGGTGTTTATTCGTATATTGATTAGCAGGTGACCCGGTAAGATGGGAAGTATGGTATTTATTGATGGGATGAACTGAACAAGGAAAGGGGCTGTGGAACAAACATTTGTATTGTGGGCGTGTGCTTACCTTTCCTGTTTCCTGCCAGCAGGTGAGAGCAACGTAGTCCTCGAGGGCGTGTGGATCTTTTATACTGTAGGTTCCAGAGGGATATACCAAGAGGAGGACTGGAAGAGTGATTGGGTTATTTTAATATGGTGAGAGGTATTGATGTATGTTAAGCACTGCTTATTTATAGAAATGAATGTGGAAAGTAGATATTTTAAAGTAACTATGATTGTGTATATATTTATTAGCGTTTACATTTAGTGTTGAGGTTTTAGGTGATGGTTTATCCCAATTAGGGAGATGTATAAAAGCTGATGTTTTCACTGAGAAGAGGTGAGGTGTGTGGGGGGTGTAGAAGTCTGCGCAGCAAAAAATAAAGAAAAGAACACCATTCTCCTGTCCTCTGGTTTGTGATGTTACTCTGCTAAATGAACTGCTTCTAAGGACCGGTCGGCCAAGATAATATATATATATATATATTTTTCCTGGTTTGTGAAATAAGATTTGTGTAGAGATGAGATTTCAAAGTTCTTTTGAGGTAAAGCCACATAAACAGAACACAGATACAAAATGTGCATCCCAACAAATAAGACAGCCAACACCCAAATCCCATCTGTCAGCCAGAACTGGCCCACCAGCAATGTTCTTTTTTCTCTTGGAACTCTGGAGGCTCGGGGGAGTTCTTAAAGCTATGGTATTATCCAGACGGTTTGGACGTAACCTTAGGGAAAGCGTTATGTTCTTTTGGGGCCGGCTTCCCTTACTTCCGCTTGTCATTATGTTGTTGAGGGTGGTTACTGTTTGGGTGAGTTTGCTCCCCCTTTGTTTCTGGTAAGGCCTCATATTTGGATTTTTTGGATGAATCCCCAGTATTCGCACAGATAAGTTCATGTTAAGGCCGAGTGTTAAAGGGCCATATTAGAACATTTCTGGAATATCATTTTTGTCTTAACGAGTCTTCTTCCATTTTGTGTCGTCGTTTATCTCCCGTAGGGACGCTTTTTGGTTCTCGACCGGAAATGGGTGGCTTGCCAACTCCGGGTCGGGAGAGAGGTCCAACCTCAAGTGGAGGAGTTTAAGTATCTGACCCCAAAATTTCACTACCTCCGCTCCGCTCCGGCATGAACTTCGCAGCAAAATCGGTCCCGTTATAGTCAATCAGAGCTGCTCCAGTACTGCAGCCGTGCGGCGCAGTGCGCCGCCCGCCGTTCTGCCATCTGGCAAAAATAGGATTGATTCTATTTTTGCCGGACGCCGGAGCACCTCCGCAGTCAATGGACAGAAATCACAACCGCCCAACAGGAAAGGGAGCAAACACAACTTCCGTTATTTCACAATAAATCGATAAACAAAAAGCGTTTTTTGTTTCATATGCACAGGTTTAACAACTTTTAACAACTATCATTGGCGGCTGAACTTTAAATGCACAAAAATAAGCCATGAATACAGTTTCCACTATCAAAAGAGTCGCCCTTTGTTGATCCAAACACTGCTGATCTCTCAACACAAATGATGGGCAGATTAAACAGTTCATTTCGATGCTTCTCCCACACAACGGGTGTTTGGATCTAACTTCCGCGGTTATTGCTTGGACTGAATCGCAAGATCTCGAAAATCCCGCGCATGCCTGTTTGCGCACCTCAGGTCTCCGCACCGGAGCGGAGCCGTTGTAGAGCGGGTACCAGTAAAAATTGAGTTCGGAAGCGAGCGGCTGCGGAAGGCGGGGGTGGAGAGGAGCGGAGGTAGTGGAATTTTGGGGTTAGGGTCTTGTTCACAAGTGAGGGTAGGAGGGATCAGGAGATCGACAGGCAAATTGGTTCAGCATCTGCAGTGAAGCGGACGATGAGCCGATCTGTCGGTGAAGAGGGAGCTGAGCCAGAAAGCCAGACTCTCGATTTACCGGTCGATCTACGTCCCAATCCTCACCTATGGTCATGAGCTTTGGGTATTGACCGAAAGAACAAGATCGCGGATACAAGCGGCCGAAATGAGTTTCCTCCGTAGGGTGGCCGGGCTCAGCCTTAGAGATAAGGTGAGGAGCTCGGACATTCAGGAGGGACTCGGAGTAGAACCGCTGCTCCTCCGGCTCGAAAGGAGTCAGTTGAGGTGGTTTGGGCATCTGGTCAGGATGCCTCCTGGACGCCTCCCTGGGGAGGTGTTTCGGGCATGTCCTGCCAGCAGGAGGCCCCCGGGTCGACCCAAGACACGTTGGAGAGGTTACATCTCCAATCTGGTCCAGGAACTCCTTGGGGTCCTGCCGGAGGAGCTGGTGGAGGTGGCGGGGGAGAGGACGGTCTGGAGCTCCCTAGTTGGGATGCTGCCCCCGCGACCCGGACCCGGATAAGCAGAGGAAGATGACGACGACGAGGGACGCTTTTTGTTGATAAAATGTTTGTTTTGTCAAATATGATTTGGTGTACTGCTCCCTTTTTTCTTTCTTTTTTTTTTTTTTTTTGCACTCACGTACCTGTGTTAGCCCTCCCAGGATCCCAGACCTGGTTGAGGTTGTAACAGAAGAACTTGTTTTATGCATTGTGTGTAAATAAACTCAAGTTGGAGGAAGACATTGTCTCAGCCCATTGTTTGATCTAGCGTGATCACTCTCCGTACCTAAAATAATAACAGTCGTGGGGCTCTAGGTTCACACTTGTACCAAATTAATATGTAGTCAATTTGCTTTCTTTCACTGAATTTCTACTTTGTTCTTGATGGTCGCATGTGTAGCATCATGAATGGCCTCATTTTGTGGGGCAAAGTTCACTCTTTCCAGCTGGGTCACAGCTGGGTCGAGCTGTAACTTCCATCCACAGATTAAACCACCAGGAGCCGAATAGTCTACAATAACACCGTCTTCAATCTGACTGTTTATCTGTTTGCTGTTCCATCACGAGATGAAGGACCTTCAACTCTAATCAAATAATTTAATAAACTCTTTTATTATAAGGTTTACTATAATCATCATAAAGGATCATCATGGTTCATTATAAATGTACTTTTAACTAATGAAATTGCTTATTATTCTTTGGTTAATAATAATAATTATTTATGATAATCAGTAATGTGTGTTCAGTAACCAGAAGGTCTGTTGCACGTGTTTATACCTCATGCAGGACTCACTTCAAGGTAACTGCCTCACATGTCTTCCATAGTCATGCTTCCTGTCTCTGAGAGGGCGTGTTCTGAGGTTTTGTTAAAACCAAAGCTCCACAGCTTAAGTTCAGTTCTTGAACCAAGCTGATACTTCTTCGTGGCAACGAGAGTATCCCAGAGGAGAAGGGTCGGCCGCCTGACTCCTCACTAAGCGTTCTGTCACGCCGATAGAATAGCTCCAAATAAACGCACCTATAACCAGCTGTCACTACGAGATTCCTTAAGAATCTGCCCGGATGCAAAGCCACATCTACCTGTGCACCTCACGGCAACTCTAGGACCAGAGAAAGTCGGTACCCTTGGTCATCTGCCGGACCTGAGTACCCCCGAGGCTGACAACATCCTCCAGACCTCCAGATCCACACAGAGGGTCGTCTGAACGGTGAGGTAGAACCATAGGCATCATTTTAACCGGGGACGCCGGGGACATGTCCCCAGCAAAATTTGTGATTGGCAGCTGTGTCCCCCCCACTTTCAAAAACACCTGCTGATGAGGATTTTTGTTTTACCAGCTCAGATCTTATACCAGGTGTCGGCAACCTGTTCCCATCAAAGAGCCATTATTACCCGTTTCCCACGGTAATTCTGGACGGACCTTAATAAGCAGTGACTTAAGTGAAGCAGGCAGGTCGCGCTAGAAAATTTAGTTTAAAAAGACGTCATAAATGTGTTCCCCCGTCCTTTTTATTTATAAAATATGAAGTAAAAACTCCCAATTTAATTTTCATTAATTTGTCATTAATATTTAGTCTACACCCGTGCGTTAAGTGGACCATCTTCCAGTAAAAGCAAAGCATCCAGCCCATCTCTCCAAATGCGTAAAATGTGCATCAGCCGCTAGTTAGGCGCGCCGCGCGCGCCGTCAGCTACGTCAGCCCAGACAAGAGCAGAGCAACTAGAGAAAGAATAGAGGATAATTGTGTCTGGATGTGGATGGAGATTACATTTTACAGCAGCCTGATCATCATTTAAATACGTAACCCATCACCTGGCTTCTAGTCCACGCTATCAGTATTATTTTAATTGGTGTGTGTGTGTGTGTGTGTGTGTGTGTGTTTTCCACTTCAAACACTGGTCTAACCAACCAGACCAGCGTGTCCAGTAACATATTAATGTTACAATTAAACAGTTTCACTTCATGTAGGCTAGGAACGTTTCACCTGCCGTGGCCCGACCGCTTCTGCTCCACATAAACTTTGTGCGTAATCAAATGTCTCTACGCGTCATGCGTCTCCATATTAGAGACGGAAACAAGCGCTGTTCAGCCAAAGTTTCATAATTTCATAAAAAGAACATTTTTCCAAGTGACATCCCTCAGAGAGACCGGGTTTCCAGACTGTTTCAGTGGGAGGAAATCATGCGCCGTGGTTCTGCGCTGCGAACCCCAGATCTTCAGCTCACTGTCCACCGTGGGCGCTCCGAGCCACGCTGAACACAGTGTCCAGTATAAAGCTCTGATGTTCTGATGGGAATATTTTACCTCCGCGATGTGCGTTAACGATTAAAATGTCAGCTCATCCATGCGCATCAGTGTGCGTCGGGGTAATTCTTTCAAACCAAGCAACATCCTTGAGTTTATCCATCAAAATAAACAGTCAAATGAAACGAGGGCCCGGGCGCGATTCGATCCCCAGACTCCCGGGTGAGAGTGATACGCTCTAACCAGTCAGCCAAAGGGACAACCCCTTGGCCAAGTAGCCAGGGCGCATTATCTATCGGGACACTGTGACAGGACACTCACACTGCCAAACCTGATTATGAAACTTTGGCTGAATAGTGCTTGTTCCTGTCTCCAATGTCGCGACGCATCCAGGAACCTGTCTGAGGAGAAGCCCAGAATCTCACATCCTTCATCTCAGGAAGCACCTATATGATTACACACAAGCGTGATGCGTCAACCCGGTCTCACAGTAAGATCGGGTTGGACCTGTTCAGGTTTACGCAGACAATCTTTACATTTAGAATTGGCATACAGATGTAAAATTAATGCAGTAAAATATAAAGCATTTTATTTAAATATCCATTCATTATTTTACAAGCACAGAGAGCCGCATCAGATGGATGGAAGAGCCGCATGCGTCTCCAGAGCCGCGGATTGCCGACCCCTGTGCTAGCCTACTTTATTGTCCCCAGCAATTTTTAAACCCCACTCAAGTGTATGGTTATTGTCCCCAGAAATTCTGAAAACAAACTGAAGCCCTTGGGTAGAACACAGATTGCGTCCGATGTTGTTCTCTCTAAGAAACCATCAGTTAGCTGCAAAACCAACGTTTCACCCAGAACGCGTTCTCCCTCTGAAAGAAAGCTTCTGAGATTTCATTCACGCATCCAAACCTCATCATTCCACTTAGTTTTCCATCCAGACACAGGGGTTGCTTTAATAACAAGTTTTAATATCAAAATTGTTGTTCAAATTTGTCATTTATAAATTGTTATTCATAAATTGTCTATTTTAAGTTGTCAGATTTGAAATTGTTAGTAATAAATTCTTAAATTTTTAAACCTGACTCTTCTTTGAATGAAACACAGAATGGTGTGCATTTTCAGCTATTGAATCAGCAAAGAACCTTATTAAGTCTTCTGTTAAATAAACTTTTGCTATTAATTTAAATATCTTAAATTAAATATTAATCCGTAGATTAAATATAAACCAAGCTCGTTGGTGTATGAACTTCTATCGATTATATTAATATCCTAGATGTTTATATATGATAGAAGCTTCATATGTTAACTTATTTGTCTTTCTCAGAATCTAACAAAGCTGATAGCAACAGCGTTAGTTCTAGTATGTAGATTAACCCTACACACGTGTGAACCATGTGCACAAACACATTCAGTGCAAACACACATGCGCACACATGCAGTTAAATGTCTTAAATTAAATTGTGTGCATTAATCTTATAGTACAAGCAGTAGAGTTGTTATCATCTGTAATATGTTTTAATGGTGGGCTGGTTTGATTAATATGTGTGATAGGCTGGCCGATCAACTGGTTGAGACACCAACCAGTCCTGCTACATCTACATACAAACAGTCCAAAGAACTGGGTGTGAGCGTAGCCTCTGTGTGACCCTCCACATACGGCCCCTTGAACACCCAGATGGTCTGTTACACATACGTTTCTGGTTCTGATCAAGCGGCCAAGCAGTCAACAATATTTACATACAAACAGTCCCAAGTCAATATATACGTCTGTGGTACCAAGAACTGGGTGTGAGTGTAGCCTCTTTGTGGTCCCCACAACATGATGAACACAGGCTTTAAAAACTCTGGACATCTCCTGTGATTTAGATTCATCATATATTTCCCCCAGTTTCAGCTGAGTGTCTCATTTAGTAACAAAACATGATTGTGAACTCTCTCTCAAGTCAAGTTTATTATATAGCCCATTTCATACACAAAACGGTAGCCCAATGTGCTTCACTTAGTTAAAACAATCACAAGTGAAATGAAATAGTTAAAATGTTACATCATGTTGTGTAAAATAAAATCAAAGAATATTGACACAGAACATAGCACACAAAAATAAAAGCAAATTAAGTACAATTATTGGTAGTGCTTTCTTTTACAGTCCTCTTATTACTTAGTACTTACATGGTAATTACTTAGTTAGTGTATTATTGTTTCTGAGTTCTTAAACTGTTATTACCATGTAACTCAGGTTCAATTCTAGTGTTCATTTTTACTAATGATTCCTAGTAAATACTGCTTTACACAGTAACTACACTTTATTACAAGTAATCGCTTTAATTACACAATAATACACAATAAAAAGCACAGAATAGGTATACATATAAAATACATATAAAATAAATTCAACACAGTACAGATAAAGACCTAGTAGAGCACAGATGCAAGGATAGGTTAATGGAAGGCATCATGAAAAAGTTTAGTTTTTGATCTGGATTTAAAAATGGAAATAGTGGGAGAGGTCTTAATATCTATTGGAAGACATTTCGAGAGACGGACCGCATAGCAGCTAAAGGCAGCCTCTCAGTGCTTGGTGTGGGCTCTGGGTTGTACCAGTTGGGATTTATCTGCTGATCTAAGTGATTTTGAAGGGTGATACATTTCAAACATCTCTGCTATATACAGAGGTCGTTGGCCATTTAATGATTTAAAAGTAAGTAAAGGGTCTTTGAAATCAATCCTGTAAGTTACTGAAAGCCAATGTAAATATTTTAAGATTGGTGTGATCATTTCTTTTGGTTCTGGTCTCTTGCTCTCTGTCTCTCTGCTCTGTGTAACGCACAGCCTTCAGACCTGCGGAGAAAAAACCTACAAGATGCAGAAAAAAAGGATAAACCTCCA
>SSNQ01033755.1:17154-43293 GCA_006942095.1 Nothobranchius kuhntae | reverse complement strand
GATCTGTCGTGGGGAAGAGGGAGCTGAGCCAGAAAGCCAGGCTCTCGATTTACCGGTCGATCTACGTCCCAATCCTCACCTATGGTCATGAGCTTTGGGTAATGACCGAAAGAACGAGATCGCGGATACAAGCGGCCGAAATGAGTTTCCTCCGTAGGGTGGCCGGGCTCAGCCTTAGAGATAGGGTGAGGAGCTCGGACATTCGGGAGGGACTCGGAGTAGAACCGCTGCTCCTCCGGATCGAAAGGAGCCAGTTGAGGTGGTTTGGGCATCTGGTCAGGATGCCTCCTGGACGCCTCCCCAGGGAGGTGTTTCGGGCATGTCCTGCCGGCAGAAGGCCCCCGGGTCGACCCAGGACACGTTGGAGAGGTTACATCTCCAATCTGGTCCGGGAACGCCTTGGGGTCCTGCCGGAGGAGCTGGTGGAGAAGGCCGGGGAGAGGACGGTCTGGAGCACCCTAGTTGGGATGCTGCCCCCGCGACCCGGACCCGGATAAGCGGAGGAAGACGAGACGAGACGAGACGAGACGTTTCCTATGAGCACACTGAAGCTACAGCTGATAACCTTTACTTATTATTACAGTCGTGTCTTCATATAGAATATATGATATCCACAAGCACGTGAGGATGCGTTTCAGCTGCTAACAAGCACCAGAATTAAAATTGAAAATTGAACAAGTGTGAATGCTAACGCGATATCTTCATCCATCGTTACCCCCGAGCTACACATGTAGGGAAGTCCAAGAGATTCAACTGGCAGAAACAACTGGTTCACACCAAAGGTTCTCTCTCTCTCTCTGTCACTCACTCACTCACACACACACACACACACACTCACACACACACACACACACACACACACACACACCCACACACACACACACACGTAGAGGAAAAGAGCTGAGGAAATGGAGGACACCAAGTAAAAGAAAAACTACAGCTGAGCCGAGGCGCGCCTCAAATGGGGCGCGTCTGATCTGAACTGAGGAGCGGCGAGCAGCGGCCGGACTTCTTGAACGATTCGCTTCTCGGCGCTTCCGCGGCCGGTGTGTCCCCGGCGACGCCGGCTTTCAGCCACTCCCACCCCGCAGGGACTTAAACCCACACTGCCATCAGCTTCTGGAGGCTGCTGAGCCCCGCTGCGGGCCAGGTCCAACCCGGCTTTCAGCCACTCCCCCTGCTGCTTCCGTCTGCTCTCGTCTGTTTTCCAGGTGAGCCGCTGCTCAACTCGAACACGGCCATTCTCTGCGCCTCCCGTCTTCTTTAAACCGCCAAGAATCGTTCCACCTATGCACACACTTCTCTGCTTCATACCGTTTGGCTTCTCCTCACCAGTTTTAAAGCGTTTTGCCGGAGATTTCATCAAGAAATCCCATCCCTGTGGTGGCACGATCTTCCTGCGTGCTTGTGTGTTTCTAGCGTGGTTCCACTTCGTCTTTAATAGTAAACTTATAGTTCACGTGACTATAATTATGCAGTACGTGCACGAATCGTACAAGTGCAGTACGTGGCTAGAGGCGTGCAGGTTCACGCGCGCGAAACGAAAACGGCAGCTTTCTACAGGGCGGGGCCATGATGTAGGTGAAAGCTGGTGTGACAAATAAGGCTTGGGCGCCACCCGGGCGGTAAGTCGTCAAGTATTTACCGCCCGACGAGAAAATTTAGTGCCATTGGCGCTCGGGCGCTTTAACGGTCCACCCCTGTCCTCAATCCCACCTACGCGCATTCCAAGGAGGAACCAGAGCTGGGAGACCTGGGGATGGATTGTCTAATCGCGGGGTCAGAAGTTGCTGAGGTAGTCAAACAACTACACAGCGGCAGAGCACCGGGGGCAGATGACATTCGTCCTGGGTATCTCAAGGCTATGGATGTTGTAGGGCTGTTGTGGTTGACACGTCTCTGCAACATTGCGTGGTCATTGGGGGCAGTTCCTGTGGAGTGGCAGACCGGGGTGGTGGTCCCCATCTTTAAGAAGGGTGACCTGAGGGTGTGTTCCAACTATCGGAGGATCACACTCCCTGGAAAGGTCTACTCCAAGGTACTGGAGAGGAGGGTCCAGTCGATAGTTCAATCTCAGATTGAGGAGGAGCAATGTGGTTTTCCTCCTGGCCATGGAACTGTGGACCAGCTCTATACCCTTGCAAGGGTGATGGAGGGGGCATGGGAGTTTGCCCAACCAATCCACATGTGTTTTGTGGATTTGGAGAAGGCTTATGACCGTGTCCCCAGGAGCACCCTGTGGGGGACGCTCCAGAAGTATGGGGTGGGTGGCTTTCTGTTAAGGGCCATTCAGTCTCTTTACCAGAGGAGCGGGAGTTTGGTCCGCATAGCTGATAGTAAGTCGGACCTGTTCCCGGTGAGGGTTGAACTCCGCCAGGGCTGCCCTTTGTCACCGGTTCTGTTCATTACCTTTATGGACAGAATTTCTAGGCGCAGCCGTGGTGTGGAATGTGTTGAGTTTGGTGGCAGGAGAATCTCGTCTCTGCTTTTTACGGATGATGTGGTCCTCCTAGCTTCATCCAGCTCTGACCTTCAGCTCTTGCTGGGTAGGTTCGCGGCCGAGTGTGAAGCGGCTGGAATGAAGATCAGCGCCTCCAAATCTGAGACTATGGTTCTCGACCAGAAAAGGGTGGCTTGCCAACTCCGGGTCGGGAGAGAGGTCCTACCTCAAGTGGAGGAGTTTAAGTATCTCGGGGTCTTGTTCATGAATGAGGGTAGGAGGGATCGGGAGATCGACAGGCGGATTGGTTCGGCGTCTGTAGTGATGCAGACGCTGAGCCGATCTGTTGTGGTGAAGAGGGAGCTTAGCCAGAAAGCCAGGCTCTCGATTTACCGGTCGGTCTACGTCCCAATCCTCACCTATGGTCATGAGCTTTGGGTAATGACCGAAAGAACGAGATCGTGGATACAAGCGGCCGAAATTAGTTTCCTCCGTAGGGTAGCCGGGCTCAGCCTTAGAGATAGGGTGAGGAGCTCGGACATTCGGGAGGGACTTGGAGTAGAACCACTGCTCCTCCGGATTGAAAGGAGTCAGTTGAGTTGGTTTGGGCATCTGGTCAAGATGCCTCCTGGACACCTCCCTGGGGAGGTGTTTCGGGCATGTCCTGCTGGCAGGAGGCTCCCGAGTCGACCCAGGACACGTTGGAGAGGTTACATCTCCAATCTGGTTGGGGAACGCCTTGGGGTCCTGCCGGAGGAGCTGGTGGAGGTGGCCGGGAAGAGGACGGTCTGGAGCTCCCTAGTTGGAATGCTGCCCCCGCGACCCGGACCGGATAAGCGGAGGAAGACGATGACAACGACAATCGCATAGTGATGTCTGGACTTTTTTTTTTATTTTTATTTTTTTACCGTGTCCTGTCTGGCTGTGAAGCAAGCAGAATTGATGTCTGAATGCTGCTAACAAGCCTTACAGATTTATTCTCAGGTGGAGCATCAAAGCGTCTGCTTTTAATGTCACGCCTGATACTTAAAACTTCATTGTTATTGTTGTTGAATGCTTTGTAATTCCGACCAGACACGGAGACAGAGGTGAAAGAGAAAGGAAAAGAAAAGGTGGGGAGAGAGGGGGGGTTCCACAAAAATAAACAATGAACAAGAGTCTGCTTCTAGACCTGCAGAAAAAGACAAAAACAAGCAAAAGGACAAAAAAAAAGGGACACAACAACAATACAACAAGATCTAGCTATCACTGCATCAACTTGATGAAAAAATATATAATCAACATTGCTTAACTGAAGAATCACGATAATAAATCACAGTGCATTAAGTGCCCACCATAGTCTTAAGACCTGTGTTTAACGTGCCCAAGCCCATACTTTTGAGAGCATCATGTGAGCACCTGTGTGTGTACACGCGCTTGTTTATTTAAGGTTTCTCTATAGGAGCGTCCAACAGAGAGTGTGAGGGACTACAGATCCGCCCCCCAAAGATGCGCAGGAGACGGGGGAGCTCCAAGTCCCAGAGATCCAGGCGCTGCCCCAGAACACAAGCCCACAGGCCCGCCCGCAGCCTCCCACCCCCTAGCCGGCCGAGCCCGGGACCCAGCGACCCGGGACCCAGGGCCGACCACCCCCGCCAGGGACCCAGCAGAGCCCAGGGACCCAGACCCCACCAGGCAGCCACCGGGATCTATCAGGCAGATGCCAAAATCTTAAACCCCCAGACCCGGTTGCCACGAACACTCAGGCAGACCAAGGCACAACCCCTCACACCAGGTGTGGCAGGGGGAGGGGGGACGAAGATCTATATCATCAAGAGAAGTTCCAGGAGAGGGGAGGAGTCAAAGGCCCCACCTGACATATACAGTCATACACAAACACAGTCACACACTCCCTCCCTCATGCTCACACATGCACATACAACCCAAGACTTACAAACATGCACGCCGGACACCCACTCATGCTCCCCATACACACCCTATTTACTCTGGTCCCGGTACTGCTGCACATTGGGTACAACCATCACCGGTAACCAGAGTTTGACCCTTTCTGCTGGGGTGCTGATGAGCAGGCTCCCCCGCCCAACGCTGAGCACAGCAACCTACCACCCCAGACCCCAACCAGACGGCCAGATCTCCCTCCTAGCCTCCAACCCCAGGAAGCCAAGCAACAACAGAGGTGGCTAAGACCCCTAGTCTCCCTCCGCCTGCTCCAATATAGTGTTGTGTGATCATGAGGTGTATTCCATGGCTGTGGTGAGTGGGCAGTGCGGGCATCATCCGGCCTATGCCAACTGATGCCACTGCACCACCCCACTTACACCCTCAGCCATCAGTGTCTAAGTGCGGTTTAAAATTGTAAGTGGGCACCGGCACCCAGGAGGAGGCTGAGATATCCCCCTGCCAAATGCCGTTGAATGTGCTCACTCCCAAGGCCCTAAGTGTGTGTTTGTGTGGAATGTCTTTAGTGGAAGTGTATGAGGTGCAAATAAAATTGGGGGGCAGGTTGCCGCCGGAATGCGGAAATGGGGTCCATACCCGCACTCCCTGACTTGCCCACCCCCCAAGGTCCTATGTGTATGTTTGTGTGATGATGTGAGGGAGCAGGAGGAGAGAAATATGCGGGGATGGGGAGGAATGGCTGGTTGGGCTTAGCCCTCCAGGGAGCCAGCTCCCCTACTGGCCCCAATAGGCACCTCCATTGTCAAACTGCCACCCAGGGCATGGAGACCCCAGCCCATCCTGCCAGGGCCCAAAGCAGCAGCATTACAGAGCCTTACGGAGTCCGAAGGCACCAACCCAGCCCCACCCCAGCAGAATATCTATGCCCATCCCTACTTTTGCACAACTTCCAGAATATATAAGACATGGGACATCCAGGTAAGGTTGGGTCCTCCCCCTCCTGGACCTCCCCCTCCCCTGTGATGGAACGACAGGGGAGCCAAGGTCTACCTGAGGCCCCCAAACCCGGGCCAGGCACTGCTGCGTGTTCCTGCCTTCTTCCCGGCAGCGTACATGTCAGGTCCCGACCCCCAAGGCCCCGCCCAGATCCCCACATGGGGCCGAGCCCCCAGGCCCCCACCCAGACCCGCCCAGGGGCATTGCAGCTGCCAGGCAGTGACCCATGGCCGCCGCCAAGATCCCCAAGGGGCCCCACTCACAACCGCCAGTAGTCCACCCCATGAGGCAACCCAAGCACCTCCAGAGGGGGTCAACGGCCCCCCAGTCTCAGACACCCCCAGTGAACCCACCTCCAGGGAACATCCGGATACTCCAAACTCAGACCCCCCCCCCACCCACACCATCCCACAGGACAACATCAACGGCCCCCCACCCTCGCTATGTGATGGAACCGATCAAAGGAGCCCAGAGAGATTCATCTGAAGTGGAAGCAGAGGCTATATCAAGTGCAATATGATCTAACAAAAGATTTCTATACTGGTTAATGCAGAGACTTTCTCTATTTTTTCAATTCAAGAAGATAGTTTTCTTAGCGATGCATATGGCAGTCAGAACCACGTGAACCAAAGATGTTTTAATCGGGACATTGTCCAGGTTTCCCAGTAAACAAAGAGAGGGGGTGGTTGGGATATGACATTTCAGACGTTTTGACAGATTCTCACACACTCTACCCCAAATTTCCTGGACAGGTGGACAGGATCACAGTGCATGAATGTAATTGTCAGGAACGTTTTTTGTGCAGTGTGCACAGGTGTCAGATGACACAAACCCCATCTAGAACTTCCGATGACCTGTATAGTGTACTCTGTGTAGAATTTTGTACTGAATTAATTGTAAATTGGAGTGTCTGACCATTTTAAAAGTTTTTAAACAAGTTTGGGACCAGAAGTTCTGGTCAAAGCTGACTGATAGATCCACCTCCCATTTTTCAATAGGGATTACTATTCTATCGTCTATTTTGGACAGTGTCTTATATACTTTAGACAGTAGCTTGGGGGGTTTGAGATTATAGAAGTCTAATACCCTTGGTGGTGTTTGTAATTCTATTTTATTGAGCTTAAATTTTTGTTTTACTACAGATTTAATTTGGTGGTATTCTAAAAAGCTATTCTTATCCATTCCAAATTGGAAGACTATTTGATTAAATGGGATGAAGTCCAATCCTTCATATATGTGTTCCAGGTATAGGATTCCTTTATTTTTCCAGTCCGAAAGGTTCATCATTTTATTCTTTTGCAAAATATCACTCCCACCATGCTGTCAGAGAGGTGCTGATACTAATACTTTTGAAACCTTCATGTTTTCTTATGCTTGAGCTAATAAATGGTAAGTCTGAAAGCTCTATCGTATTGCAAAGTGTCTGTTCTATATCTAACCAGGACTCATCTAGTGGGTTATCTTGCAACCATCTTGGTATATATTGCAGCCTGTTGGCTAAGAAATAATAATAATAAAAGTTGGGTAAATCCAGTCCTCCTCTGTCTTTGGTCTTCTGAAGCGTTTTTAAGCTAATTCGTGGAGGTTTATCCTGCCAAAGGAATTTGGTAATTGAGGAGTCCAGAGATTTAAACCAGTCAGCTGCTGGTTTGTTTGGGATCATTGAAAATAAGTAATTTATTCTGGGTAAGACCATCATTTTAATTGTAGCAACCCTCCCCATGAGTGATTTTGGTAAGGATTTCCATCTTGCAAGATCATCTTCCACTTGCTTTAAAAGTGGGATGTAGTTTAGTTTGGTTAGATCTGCTAACTTGGGAGAGATATTAATTCCCAGGTATGTGATATTCCCTGACTCCAATTGTGTATTAAGTCAATTGACAAAAGAGAAATTAATTGGTAGAACTGTGGATTTTAACCAGTTTATAGAGTAATCTGAAACTTTTGAAAAAGAGTTTATCAGTTCTATTGAATGAGAGAGACGATTGAGAATTCCGGAGAAAGAGTAAAACATCATCTGCATAAAGACTTATCTTATGTTCTATTTTCTTACACTTTATCCCTTTAATACCTGTTGTTTGCCTAATTGCTGCCGCTAGTGGTTCGATAAAGATAGCAAACAGTGAGGGGGACAGTGGGCATCCCTGCCTGGTCCCCCTCTGAAGACAGAAGCTAGCTGACATTTGGTCATTCGTCCTGACACGTGCTGTTGGTGAACTGTATAATATTTGTAGCATGTTTATAAAGAAGTTCCCAAAACCAAATTTATGTAAAGTTGCAAATAAGAACTTCCAGTTAACTTTATCAAAAGCCTTTTCTGCATCTAAAGATAATATACTAGTTTCTATGTTTCTACTGTAAGAGAATATCAAATTAAGTAATCTATGTGAGTTTGTGGATGACTGTCTACCCTTAATGAAACCAGTTTGGTCAGGGTGTATTATGAAGGGGGTTACCTTCTCTAATCTTTTTGCCAGGGCTTTACAAATTATTTTGAGATCAACATTAATAAGGGAAATTGGGCGATAGCTGGTAGGAAATGCAGGGTCTTTGCCTGGTTTGTCAGTGATGTCTGGACTTAAAAGCACCTCATTAGATTCATAGTTATTTGTTAAAGTAATGCATTACCATAAATAGTAATGTGTTTACCAACATTGGTTATGTATGTTACTGGTTGCAAAAACACCCCTAGGTATTTTGTCTTTTCTTTTTACTGAATATTTTTCTTTTGTATATTTCTGCTTGGTTCAATGCAGTTTCAAGGAAGAGAGAAGAGACGGATGAGAAACCTCTGCTCCTACATTTCCACAACCATCCAATGAAAGACGGAGGTGTCCCAACCAGCACCTTGGCTGGGCAAATGACAGCAAAAGTTGGTGGAGGAGCAGAAACTAGCAAGAACCTAGATCTGGACCCTAATGAAAAGACATCCGATTCTTCAGAGATTGAAGTTAGTGGAGAAGATGAAGATGATGTGAATGTAGACTTTGTGCGTTCAGACTCTGGGCCTGAAACTGGAAACGGAGACCATGGCTATAATGAGAACAAGTCTTCGGAGTTAGATATTAAGACAGTCAACAAATCTTTTAGCTGCCCTGTGTGTGGTATACGGTTCCTCCACAAGTGGTCTCTTCAGGAACATGTGAGAGTGACAAGTCATTCAGCAGTAAAGTCTTCAGAGTGTTCGGTTAATACAAAATGTGTGAAAGAGAAGCAACATGGAGACTCATGCAGAAAAGTCCAGAAACAACCAAAATCATTTAGTTGTGATGACTGTGGGAAAAGATTTAGCCAAACGTCCTGTTTAACCCATCATATGAAAGGCCACACCGGAGAAAAGCCTATTGCATGTGAGCTCTGTGGGAAAAGATTTAGCCATAAAAATACTTTAAACACACACATGAGAGTCCACACAGGAGAGAAGCCTTTTGCCTGTGAGCTCTGTGGACAAAGATTTAGCCATAAAAATAATTTAAACACACACATGAGAGTTCACACAGGAGAGAAGCCTTTTGCCTGTGAGCTCTGTGGATACAGATGTACACAAAAGGCAAGTTTAAACACACACATGAAAGTCCACACAGGAGAGAAACCATTTGCCTGTGAGCTCTGTGGACAAAGATTTAGCCATAAAAATAATTTAAACACACACATGAAAGTCCACACAGGAGAGAAGCCTTTTTCCTGTGAGCTCTGTGGACAAAGATTTAGCCATAAAAATAATTTAAACACACACATGAAAGTCCACACAGGAGAGAAGCCTTTTACCTGTGAGCTCTGTGGACAAAGATTTAGCCATAAAAATACTTTAAATACACATATGAGAGTCCACACAGGAGAGAAGCCTTTTGCCTGTGAGCTCTGTGGATACAGTTGTACCCAAAAGGCAAGTTTAAACGATCACATGAAAGTCCACACAGGAGAGAAGCCTTTTGCATGTGAGTTCTGTAGATACAGCTGTACCAAAAAGTCACATTTAAACACACACATGAGAGTCCACACAGGAGAGAAGCCTTTTGCCTGTGAGCTCTGTGGACAAAGATTTAGCCATAAAAATAGTTTAAACAGACACATGAGAGTCCACACAGGAGAGAAGTCTTTGCCTGTGAGCTGTGTGGACAAAGATTTTTGCTGAAAGACAAATTTAAAGAGACATTCGAGCATCCTCACAAAACTCGAGGGATTTATTTAACAACAATACTTCCAAAAGTACTATTTAGTATTTTTACAACTTTAATGTTAGTCTTGTACCTCTGCTCAACTATCGTTGATCAAATCCGTACTCGGCTCTTGAGCCGCCTCTTCTTTTGATTTTCATTTTCAAATCTCCTTTGTTTTTTAAACTCAGACCGTAACCAAACATTTGAGATGATCATTCATGAATTCTGAATACAAAAAAATATTACCTAAAGATTAAGAAAAAACTTTTATACCCTCCTGTATTTAAGAAACAGACAACAGGCACATGATAGTTGTAGTACATAACCCACTGCAATTTAGAGCTGTTAGAAACCGGTGGTGTCTGCTTTAAACAATTTATCTGTATATAAAATAATAGCATACAATGTTGTAATAACTGCAGCTTAAAAAGAATGTGTCTTTATTCATTTGGAGCCCCTAAGAAGAAATCCACCTTAAAGGCTGTGGAGAGACAGCTGGGACTGTTGTCAAGAAGTCATAAATTACAAGCGGCTCTGTGGAGACTCCATTCTCCTACAATAGCATTTTGCTATTCTAAGCAGGCTTAGGAATGTGCCTGTACCAGAGTTTTTAGGGATGCTGTTGTAGAGTTATAAGCAGTGGACAGATGCCGGAAAGACAGAACCACTTTTGGGCTGCATGGTTCTCCACCGGTGTACCGATGCTTGTATTAACATGTACTAGATTGTAATAAACCGGTTATCTTTTTAACTCAAACTTTGTCATGATTGAGTCACTCCAAGAAACAGGACAGCTCAGCATGAAAATTAACCACATTCCCTTTATTTCTGATGACACAACTAAGTACAGCTGGTGGACAATTAAACACAGACACGTAGCACTTCTGCATGCATTCTGTATTCATTGTGAATGAGGCTTCATGCCCTCTCTCAGTAGCGCAGCATCGTGCGGTTGTCCTGTTCTGATTTTTTCATGTAGTTGTGGTTTAGGGATTTTTTGCCATTACCACTGATAAAAGCTGTGGGATTATTCTTTGTGAATTAATTAGGCAATACAGATCACAGTCCAATGTTTTTGTTTTGTTTTGATTTTGAAGTAAGGTTCAGCAAATGCTGTCGAATCACTGATAGCCATCATCTGGGAAATGAAATATGAACTGTTTCCAAGTACCGCTATAATGTGCTTGCATACCACTAGGCAGAAGAAAAAAATATTTGTATGTAGCATCTCTCAAGATAAGCTCACAAGGTGCTTTATAAGAACGACAAAACTAAAAAAAGACAAACAAAAACCATAATAAAAATACAAAAAAAGGGACATTTTTAGACTAATAATGAATCCTGAAAAAGACAGACCTGACAGAGCCAGTGGTGTGAAAAAAAGCTACTGAGGAAGAATAATGAACAGTGTGTTTAGATGGTAAATGACAGAGTTCAGAGCGGTTCTGGTTCAGTCCGCTGTTGGATCATCAACACTAGGCAGGAGACATGATCGTCTTTTATACAGAATGCCTCGTCTTCATCTGTCTAGGGCTGTTATGATGGTTTAAGTTTGGAATCATTTGAACATTAAACAAGTAAATATTACTTGTATAAAGGGGTAGGGACATATAAGTTCCCACTTCAGCCTACTCCTTTTCAAACACAGAAGGGATGATATGTATTTTTTCTGTTTGTGGTACTTTTAAAAAAAGTATGTATGTTTTCTTTGTTTGAAATAAACTAAACTAAACTAACATTAAAGGTTCTCTGCAGACCTGTTGGTGTCCTCCATCATTCAGGTGTTATGAGTGTGTTCTGTTCATCTGTTCCAGAATGATTTGTTGTCGGTCAGATGATTTCCTCATCAGGCTGCAGCTTTCACTTCATTTCTTGTTGATTCTTGATCTTCAGTCTCTCCCTGTTCAGATCAGAACCCATCAAATGTCAAGTCAGTCACATTTTATTTATATAGCACCTTCCACCAACCTTGCGGGGGCCCAAGGTGCTGAACACAACATAGAATAAAATCACAAAAGAGCAATAAGGATAATAAAAACAACATTAAAACAAACAGATAAAAAGGTCATAACAAGCAATTAAGATAAAAACCCATCACAGAAAACCAGACGATAAAAACGAGTCTTCTCTCAAAAACCTGCAGCGATGGCGGCAGCTCATCCCAGAGAGAGACAGATGTGCGTTTCTCTGTAAGTGGGTCATTCTGAACATCAGAGCCTGATTTCTTCTATGGTAGATTATGTTAGATGTTTGTAGCAATTAAAACATATTAATGTAATGGAATGAAATGACTGTTTTCCACCAAAAGTCATTTTCCCCCTCTCCTCTGACACAGAACTAATCTGCATGAGATATGGCCTCAAGGTCTCATGCATTTGCTTCTAAACTGCTTCTTTCCAGCTCAAGAGAAGAATGAAGAAAGGACTCTCCTTTTAATAAATCAAAGAACTCTATTTTAATAAAGCTAATCAAAGTGTTAGTCAATAATAAGATGTGACCAATCTGTGAAATCAAAATATTAATTACTGTGACGACCCTCGCCCCGTCCTCTCATCCCAGCCTGAGCCTTTTGTCCTCGCTGCAAAGGATCCAGCACCAGGGACAGCGCCAGGAGTGGCTTGCTCACACTCTCCAGCGCCCTTTCAGGACCTCGGAGAGAGGCACGCCGGCAAAGACAGCAGCTGATCTTCATCAGCTATCATGTGGCCAACAGGCTTAAAAGGAGGAACGCAGCAGACAGTCGGGGAGATCCTGGATTAGCCGGAGATTCTCCCTAGCTCACGGACACGTTTTGCTGCCGTTACCACTCGGGTTTTAGGTTGTTTTACACTGTTAACGTTTGGGTTTAAGGTTGCTGCTGGAGATCCAGGACTAGCCTGCGATTCTCCCTCGCTCTTTGCTCATTTGTTTAAGGTTTTCTACTAAGGATCTAGGATTAGCCTGGGTTCCTTCTGAGCGTGTTTCACACTCCTTGCTAATGGTGTTAAACATAGTTAGAAATTTATCTAGTCTGCCCGGTAATTAATAAATAGGTTGTGCGCCCCGTTTTTGTTTTTTCGTTGCGCTTAAGAGTGTGCTAAGTACCCTGGGACTCTTTCGTTTTGGTGGTTCCACTCCCTGAGTTTTGGCTCTTCCCAGGTGAGCTCTATAATATCTAATTATGTTTTCTTTAAAGGAGTTTCTGTGTGCACCGTCGCGGGAAGCGCTCGAGGCCTGCCGCAAGAGCAATCTGGTGGAGGTGGCTGAGCACCTTGATCTCCGTGGCACCCACACAATGGCGAAACAGGATCTAAAAGAGACAGTTATTGCTGCCTTGGAAAACCTGAACTTGCTGCCTGCTAAAGGGACCGGAGTTCTTCCTGTCCTTTCCCCGTGTGCGGATGACGCCGCAGGACATGAGAACGGAGCAGGACCATCCACGGCGGCTCCCGGCTACCAGACCCCGCCGGCTCACAGTAAGACTCCTTCACCACTAACTTTGCCCGAGTCTGATCCTGTCTCACCAGCTCACCAGCTTCTACTCCGAGTTCGCTGGAGCGCTTTAACCCACGTCTGAAAGTCCGATTGGCTCGGCTAAAGTATGAGGCCGAGGAGAAGGAGAAGCGCCGCCAGATGGAGATGGAGCTGGAGATCCGCAGAATGGATCTGGAGGCGGACACACAAATCAAGCTAAAAAGACTTAAGCTGGAAGCCCAGGCTTGGAGATAAACAGAGATCTTCAAAAGAAATGAACCACATGTGGAGACGCACAAGGACGTGAAAGAATCCGAAACGACGAGAGGAGAAACTACCCCTGGAATAAGACAGAGACTGGACATAAGTACATGCATTGTGCTGGTGCCACCTTTTCGGGAGTTTGAGGTGGACAGCTACTTCCAGATATTTGAGCGCATTGCTGCAGCTCTTGAGTGGCCTTGTGACGTGTGGGCGTTGATCCTCCAGTGCAAACTCACCGGAAAAGCCCAGGAGGTAATGTCTTCTTTGTCCCTTTCTGACAGTTTAGATTACGAATGTGTGAAAAGTGCAGTGTTAACTGCTTATGAACTGGTCCCAGAAGCATACAGACAAAGATTCCGAGCATTAACAAATAAAAAGCCACACCAGACGTTTGTTGAGTTTGCCAGAGAAAAGCTTTTATTATTCGAAAAATGGGTTGCAGCATCAAAAGTGTCTTCTTTTACTGAGCTGAAGGAATTAATTCTGTTAGAGGACTTCAAGAGATGTTTACCGGAACACACCGTTTTATACTTGAATGAACAAAAGGTAGCGACTTTGTCTTCTGCAGCTTTGTTGGCAGATGAATATTCATTAACGCACCGCGTTAGCGGCGACCTGCCACCCAGAGATGCCAGGCGGCCTCCTATAATGAGGCCAGCTCATCCCGGTTCTGCAAATATGAATCAGCCGAGATGTGTATACTGTCATCGGTCTGGTCACGTGATAAAACACTGTTAAAAATTAAAAAGGAAAAACGAACAGAAAAACTCCCCTCGCGTGAGGTCGGATTTATAACAGAAAACAAGCAGTTCGTGACAGAAATAAATGACTGTTTTCAGCCCTTTTTGTCCAAAGGTGTGGTTCAGCTAAGTGAATCGAGTCCTGACCAAGCTCCAGTTATCATCCTACGTGATACTACATCGAATTTTTCTTTCTTGTGATTTGGCCAGAGGTTATTTTGATGTGGCTGTTTGCCCCACTTTGCCTATCGCTGGCGTTACACTTCTGCTCGGAAACGATGCTGCTGGAGGAAATGTGGTCCCTCCATTCCAAGTTTTAAATAACCCAAGATGTTCCGTGTGAGAAAGAGCACACAGGAATCTACCCAGCGTGTGTCATAACACGTGCCCAGGCACGTAAACAGGAGGAGACTTTACAGTTATCCTCTCTCTTTGATGATGGACACAATAAAGAGGACAATCATGTCCATGACCACAATGTGGACATTACAGCCAACACCGAGGATGAAGGCGAATCGCTCACGTCGGGGTGTCTGCCTTTACCCCGGCTGACTTTAGGAGAAGAGCAACGTTGTGATGAGAGCTTGAATAAATGTTTTCAGGATATTAAGAATCCTGATGGTGAAAAGTCCAGTTATTTTCTACGGAATGACGTGCTAATGAGGTTTTGGAACAATTCTGCTGCCCAAGGAGCACCTTGGGGTACTGTTAATCAGGTTGTTTTACACCGTTACCGTTTGGGTTTAAGGTTGCTGCTGGAGATCCAGGACTAGCCTGCGATTCTCCCTCGCTCTTTGACGCTCTTTGCTTATTTGTTTAAGGTTTTCTACTAAGGATCTAGGATTAGCCTGCGTTCCTTCTGAGCGTGTTTCACACGCCTTGCTATGGTGACGCCTTTTGTGGGGTGTTTGCTATATGGTTTTGACTTAATTATCCTCTTTAGAAGGATCTAGCTGACTGAACGTCAGTTTTCTGATCTCGGTGGTTTTCTTTTATCCCCATAGGACTTTTGAGCCGGGGATATTTATTGTTTAGGTGGTTGTCATCTTAGTTTGGCAGAAAGCCTTTTCATAAGCAGACAACTGCTTATGTTTTCCGTTTCCACTTTATTTTGCACCGTCATTGTTAAACCTTATTTTTACGGTTCAGACACAGACACCTTGTGTTAATAAATCCTTTTGTTTTTACTCTAACCTCCTCGTCCTTAATCCACTCACACACACCTACACCTATTTTCTTGTGTTAGTCCCCTCATCCTCCTAGACCTTCAGAGGGGGCGTAACAATTACTTTATTATAATCCTATAGAACAGGGGTCTGCAACCTTTCTGGTGATGAGTGCCATTTAAAATTTCATTTGAAGTCAGTGTGCCATTTCAACTGTTGCATAAAGCATACGTTTAATAACACTGCATAACAAGTTACACATTATATACTGTGAAATTTTACAGTTAGATCCAGTATTGGGCAGCATAACATCTCTTTTCCACTTCATCCTAAAACTGAACTTCATAGAACTATATTTGTTGACCGGTGTTGGCAAAGGGTAGATCAGGTATTTAAAAAAACCCTGTTCATAACAAGAACATCAAAAGACATACCCCACAGAAAATACAATATTTAAGGTGTCACAACAAAGATAAGAATAAACTAAACTTGGCCAAGATATGTTCTTGCAAGGATAAACATGCTAATGATATTTCTGCCCCTGCTTTGCATTTGCTAGTTCAGTTATCTGGGGGTTCACACTTAGTAACTTTCAGGAGCACACAGGTCTCTGAATGTCCAGCAGTTAGACAGCTACGGGAGGCACTGAGGACACTCATGTGAGAGAAAATCTGCTCACACAGATATGTAGAACCAAATACTGTCAATAAAGCCTGCGCAATGTTCTTGAGACAGTTAAACCTGTCTGGTAGTGATGTCCAGCAACTGAAAATGCAAGCTCCATGATCATGCACAGCTGTGGACTCCAGCTGCTGCCGTAGTTCTGCAAACTTTGTCCCCCACAGAGTTGAGCTTTTTAGTTCAGTCAGCTGCATTTCCATGTCGTCTGTATCCAGAAAGTTAAAGAGAGACAAATCCAGCTGATTACCAAAGCTCTCTGGTCTGATCAGAAAAGAAAACATTGGTCCATACAACTGAAAGTCCTGAAAACGCGTTGCGAATTCTGTCTGGAGTCTTCGGATGCATTCATGTCTTGCTGTGGTGCTGATGCTGCACTGAGCAGACAGCTCCCTGAGGTGTTTGAAGTGGCGGAATGTGGAAGCTTCAACATCCTTTAAAAAAACTTCCAGCTTTCCAACAAAAGCTTCCCAAGTGTCACGCATGTCCAAAACAGTTTGACCTGCTCCCTGCAGTTTGAGATTAAGCTCGTTCAGGTGTCCAGTTATATCTGCCAGGAAAAAAAGTTTTGCAACCCACCTCTCATCTTCAAGTTCAGGATATCTTTGCCCTTTTCATTCAGAAATGTTTTTACCACATCAAAACAATCCACAAATCGTTCCAGAACCTTTCCACAGCTAAGCCATCTAACAGCACAGTGGAGTGGGATGTCTTTGCATGAGCTTTCCATCTCCTCGAGAAGAGACTGGAATTGGCGGTGAGTCAAAGCAGATCGCTTAACTATGAAGTTCACAATTTTTGCCACTGTGGCCATGACATCATTAAGATCTGAATTTGACATCTTGGCGCAGAGGTTTTCTTGGTGTATTATACAATATAGTTTCATGATGGGATGGCCTATTTGTTCCTCAATTAAAGTAACAGCCCCCCCGTGTTTCCCAACCATAGCTGGTGCACCATCAGTTGTCACAGCAAAAATCTTTGCAATGTCAATGCCTCGTTCCACAAAACGCTCCATAAAAAATGTTGGCAATATCCTCACCTCGTGCTGTTTCAGGCATCGGGGTAAGGCAGAACAGTTCCTCTTGTACTGTCACATCACAGTATCTTACCATTACAGCCAAACGTGGCACATCATTGATATCAACGCTTTCATCCAAAGCCACACTAAACACCTGGGCTTCTTTCAAACCAGCTGTTTGTTGACCCCTGACATTGTCACCCATTTCCTGGATGCGTCTTTCCATGGTTCTGGCTGATGCAGGTATGTCTTGAATCCTTGCTTTAATAGTATCTTTGTTTGGAAGCCCATCAAATAACACGTCTGAGGTACAGAGAAATGCCTCTTTAATAAAGTTACCATCAGTAAATGGCTTTCCATGTTTAGCAATACAGTGTGCGAAACGAAAACTTGCTTCAGTTCCATGATGTTTAGTAGCTGTAAAAACTTTCAGAGTACTTGCTTGCTTCTCATATCTTGACACAGCACGTGCAATTGATTCAGCCTTCTCTTCCTCGTCCTTGAAATCTTTTTGATGTTTCGTCTCAAAATGCCGCTTAACACTGGAGGTACGGCAAACAACACTCTCGAGGCAAAAAGCACACACAGCACGATCTCTTTGCTGCACAAAACCCCAGTCTTCTGTCCAAGTTGTCATAAAAGACCTGGAATTATCTTTTTTTTGTTCGCTTAGATGCCATTTTTTACAGGGCTAACTAGCTAGAAACATCCTCCTCACTGTTCCATCTTTCCGTTTATTTTTAACTTCCAAATATCACAGTGACTGCATCAACAACTGAGATAATCCCCGAACAACAAGACAAAAACTAAAAATATCCACCCGAAACCCCTCTTATGCTCTGCCACGTCTTTGCTCAAACACACACGCACACGCGTTGCCAAGTCAACCAGCCGACAGAGCGTTTCGCCAGGCGGGAAGGCTGAGAGATCACATTTCAACTTTTTAATGCATTTAGTGACCAAACAAGAAAACAAAAACAAAAATTCAGTCCGTTACAACACTTATTTTTCAACACATCTTCTCAGATTAATGCTCTGTGCCATCAGTTAACCCTTTGCGTGCCAACAGTAGCACGAGTGCCCAGGGTTGCCGACCCCTGCTATAGAATATAATACGTAATATGACTTTAAATGTTTCCACTAGGACTGATCTCACATAGCGTTAAGACATGACACATTGCTTTTACTGATCCAATCAGAATCTGCCAGATCTGACGGAGGCGTGGTTTTGGTGGTGCTTGGTAAATCTGTCATCTTTTCATTCGACCATAAACCAAAACATCCGAAGTATAAAACTATGCCCACGTCATCTTTAACGCCAGTTCAAAGCATAAGTTGTCGGAGTGGTCTATCCATAACTTCCCTATTCAGCCAAAAGAACCAACGACAAGCTGGATAAAATCTGTTGCTGTTCCAACTGCTGCAGTGGTTCCTTTCAGAATAAAAGCTGAACCATCACAACCCCATTTTGGGTCTTGTTAGATGCCGATAAACTGTCGTGACCCGGAAGTATCTCAAGACTGGTGGTCGGCTGCCGCGGCTGTTTCTACGAGCTTCAGCTCCACAAAGGTCAAGCTGGACCTCTACACCTCCTGATCTAACGGGGACTTCCGAAAGGGTACGTAGGCTGACAAATGGCGTCAAATGTGTTTATGAATCTCCTAACCAAAGAAGACATCACCTTCAGTTCCCATCAGAACTAATCGTTTCTTCGGATTTGCTGGTTCTGAGCAACATTACATACTACACCATTCTCCGTCTCATTCACCTTAGCTACACCATACATTTTGTGTTAAAGTTGGTCTAGTTTAATTTATTTAGTAATAAATATTTAAACTTTTAAAACTTGACTCTCTCTTCTGTTGTCTCTGAATTAATATGAGGTTGTTACCTAATCCCTGCAATAAAAAGTTCCAATCTTCTGGTTAAACAGTACCCGCAGATCCATAAGGTTGATTTCATATTTACTATGGAATCCTATGTCTTATGGCTCATTAAATAACGTGTAAATAAAACCATTACAGAATGGCGAGCCATTTCCAGATATTTGTGCATTTTGACTTTGTGCTCATTCTGAGACATTTTTAAACAGTAAAACACTAAAACTGATGTTTCTGGTTGAAAACGGGACAATCTCGTAATCCACCACTAGAGTGCAGCATCTCCATTTAAAGTCAAAAGGGGGTGTGACACTTCACGTCCCACAAGGAGGCGCTGATTCATCTCTTCAACTAAGGCTGACGTCATCTCAAGCTATATTGGAGCTTCTAGCAAAGAACAGGGTTTTCCTGCTGTCATCTTCAATGTAAATACTGTTTTTATGCCTTTTCTGAGTGTTTCGTGACACTGTGTATTTTTCTTGTGTACGGAGATAAGAGAATTTCTCCACAGGAAGTTTGCTTCCTGATTGCCTTTTGATCACTGGTAAATCAGCCCGTAGCCTGACTAGCATTGAATTGCGACAGTCTTATAGGTTTAAAACGGAAGAGCGTCGACTCGTTGCAGCACAAATTGCACATGCTAATTAGTCAGAAATATTAACACGAATGAGTCACGGACCACAAAGCCTGTTCAGCTGACAGGCTTCGCTAGCTTAGCACGCTCAGGTGCTAAAGTTTAGCTCTCAATTTCAGCAAAAACGGAGTTGCTACCCGCAGCTGAAAATCGATTGACACAGCGCTCCCGTGTCTTAAAATCCGCTACCCACAAAGGGATAAAACTTTGCTTCATTCGAGTTGATTTAGCGGCATTTTTATGTTGTTTATGTGCTTAGACGACGCTTTTACCCAAAGCGACTTACATTTTTAACACTTTTGGTGTGAGAAACGGAGTTTCGTTTAGCCATCTGTGCTAACTGCCAGTTGGAGGCACGGCGCATGTGCACACATGCCGCCATCTTGCCTGGTAAGACCACGCAACCTCTCGACCAGCCATCTTGCTACGGTCCGCCTAGTGACATCTCTGGGTCATTACTGAAACTGTTCTGCCCTGAATGTTCATTCAAAACTGCAATTTCTCCTGTAACAAAGCCCATTTTTATCCATCCAGTAACCAAGGGTTTCCTATTCAGCTTCCATCAATTTTACAACAAATTAAAGGATCTTTACATCTATACAATGGCTTCAGATCAATATAATCATTTGACTTCTCTCATTCTACAGATGAAAAATGAATTTCAACTGCAGATTTCACAAACGCAGACCCAGCTAAATATGCAACTTTCTGAAATGAAAAACATGCAGATGCAGCTTTTCAATCTGCAACAGGAAGTCACAAAAGTCCAAGCTATTGGAGATGACTCCCAGGTGGAAGGGGCTCTAAACCTTTGCTCTGCTGATTTGCCTCCAGAAAAGATGGAAGCGCTGCATTGGCTCTGATTGGTTCTGAACTACAGGAAACACACAACATACCCCATATCGCTCCATCCACACTGATGATAAATGCAACCTCCACAGACAGTGGCCTGGTGCCGAGCCTGACAAACTACTGTTGGGACCTCTCCTGCCACAGGGGAGGGGTGGTAAGCCCACAGTGTCTGTCATATTGCAACAAGGGCATCCTTGCAATGCACTTTTAGATACGGGTTCAGATTTTACAATCATGAGCAAGTCTCTTTTCGACCGTGTCTGCTTGGTTGTAGGTGGAGGCGTACGTCCTCCAGAACTGATTCCCTGTGCATTAACTATCCGTGTTTCCTCTGATTCTACAGTGCTCTTGTCTTCTAAGACTCTGCTGCAATTCACGATTGGTCCCATGAGCTTGACACACCCCGTGTACATCTCTGAGAGTGGAACCATGCCTCTCACCCTTAGCATGGACTTTCTGAGGCACATTGATGCTTTCATTTGTAATGGCAAAGCTAACTTTATCTAATTAAGGACCATGAGACATTAAGATTGCATATCGAGAATGGAATCAATCTTACGGACCACTGAGTTGTTTAACCAGAAGATTGGAACTTTTTATTGTAGGGATTTGTAACACTTTGTATTAACAAGAGAAGTGAGAGAATCTAAACGTTTAAGATGATTTATTACTAAATTATTCAAACAATTTTAAACAATTAACCCTAACTAATGATGGATGGATCTGTTTGAATGAGACATGAGATGGATGGTGTGTGTGAGTGGTGCATTATCAGAACTCTCGTATCCGGAGAAGCAAGTCTGAGTGAGGGATGATGTTTTGTTTCTAATCACGATCAGAGTTTGACCAGAGTTTCATAAACACATGAGACGCCATATTTGTCGCATCCACACATACCCTCAATGAGACTTCCGTACAGATCCGGAGTGCCAGGTCCTTGGACCCTCCTCTGGTACTGGAGCCGATGGAACAGCGTGGACAGTATGACAAACCAGTCTTTGGATCGTCTCCAGGTAAAATGCGACAGGTGGTTCACGGCGTCAAAAGGGACCCTCCTTGGGTCAGTGAGTTCAGCTTTTATTCTGAAAGGAACCATTGCTTGGTTGGTAAAATGCAACAGATTTTCCCAGCTTGTTGGTTCTCAGCTTAAGATGGGAAGTCCGGATAATAATAATAATGTATTTAACTTATATAGCGCTTTTCTAGACACCCAAAGACGCTTTCACACACTCTCACATTCACACACTGCTAGTGATGGTAAGCTACTTGTAGCCACAGCCGCCCTGGGGAGGTCTGACAGAGGCGAGGCTGCCATTTGGCGCCGTCGGCCCCTGTGACCACCACTAACACAGGCAAGTTGGGTGAAGTGTCTTGCCCAAGGACACAACAGCAGGATACCCCTGGCGGGAGCTGGAATCAAACCCATGACCCTCCGATCATGTGGCAACCCGCTCTACCACCTGAGCTACTGCTGCCCACATGGGCTGGATGGCCGGTCCGATACTCTGCTTAGCATGCGGTGAACTCCAGTGAGATCTTGAGACCTGAACTAAGATGGCGTTGGAACTGTTTTATTATTATTATTTATTATTCTCACTCATGGCTTGAAGATCACTGACCTGTTTGTTGAGGCTGTCCATATTTCAGATCATTTCCCGGTTTTGTTTCGCCTTCATAGATCCAATGCCTCTTAAATTAATTTAATGCCTGCTCGCAGAGCCCGATCTTTTACTCCATCTTCTGCAACAGAATTCTGTACTTTATTCACTGATCTTGTTTCCACTTTGCCGGTGTTTTCTAGCACTGATGATTTGTTGCACTTTTTTCAATCTTCCTGCCTTACTGTGCTAGATCAGATAGCCCCTATGAGAACTAGACACTCTAAAGTTCGGTCGGATCCCTGGATCGCTGCAACTACCAGATCTGTCAGGCGTGAGTGCAGAAGAGCCGAGCGTAGATGGAAAAAGGATAAGCTTCAGATTTCATACCAAATAATGATAGATACCTGGGCTCGTTACCAGAAGGTAGTTAGAGATGCCCGTAATAAATTATTTTCAAATATTATTACTGCATCCTTTGGCAACCAGCGTGTCCTGTATCAGACCCTCAATGCTGTTCTTTCAGCCAGTGACCACCACTCTCTTACTACCTCAGATGCTCAATGCACTCAATTTTTTAAAATTCTTCTTGGAAAAATTGCTAGCATCCGGGCTCAGATTTGTTCTCCCTATGTCACTAGTTGTCCTGAACCTATTCGGCATCGATAACTTTGACTTGCTTTCTTTGTCCTCTCTTGAGAACCTCCTGTCTGCCTTGAAGCCGTCAGGTTCTCCGGTTGACCCTGTCCCTCCACACCTCCTTTAAGAGACATATTCTGTCACTGGCCCCCTTATGCTGACCATTATTAACAACAGCTTTTCCACTGGTGTTGTACCCCGTGCTTTTAAACATTCAGTAGTTCGACCCGTTCTGAAGAAGCCTGGCCTTGACACCTCTGTTATGAGTAATTTTCGCCCGATCTCCAAGCTTCCATTTCTATCAAAACTACTAGAGCGTGCTGTTTTTAACCAAATTATTTCATATCTAGATGATCATGGTTTAATGGATCCCTTCCAGTCAGGCTTCCGATCCCTCCATAGCACTGAGTCAGCTCATCTTCGTGTTGTTAATGACATTTTATTAACCCTTGACTCTAGTTCTAATGTATTGCTGGTTTTGTTGGATCTATCGGCTGCTTTCGACATGGTTGATCACGCTATTCTGCTGACTCGGCTGAACCAGCTGGTCGGCATTCAGGGGACTGCCTTAGATTGGTTTAGGTCCTACTTCTGCGACCGCAGCTTTAATGTTATGATGGTTAGTGCTGCCTCCCCTCTGCAGCTTTGACTTGTGGTGTTCCTCAGGGCTCTATTCTTGGACCCCTTTTATTTAATTTATATATTTTGCCCCTGGGTGACATTTTTAAAAAACACCACATTAACTACCATTTATATGCAGACGATTGCAAATTATATGCCTCTGTGAAACCTAATGACTCCTTACAGCCCCTTGTTGAATGCTGCAACGATGTGAAGAGCTGGCTGTCAGAAAACTTTCTCCTGCTGAACGATGCCAAGACAGAGGCCATCATTTTCAGCCCTAATACTTCTCAAAATCCCCAACTGACCCTTCCAAGTGGGTTGAAAACCCGTGTCACAAACTTAGGGGTTGTGATGGATGCTAAACTAAAAATGGACATTCATGTCAACCAGATAGTTAAGACCTGTTATTACCACCTGAGGTAATGATTTAGCTGTATTTATTTACCTCTGACTGCCCATTATAATACATATTTTGCAACAAAAAAAAAGGTTTGTGTGTTATTTAGAGATGCCATACAATAGTTTGCATGTGTGTGTTCTGAATTTTTGGTAATTGTGCTTTTTCAGTGTTCTTTCAAAAAATAAGCCTTACTGAATGTACAAAATTAGCTTATTCTGCAAAATAGCATTTTGACATATGTCCCTTTGTGTGTGATTGTGCAGCCATGCGTGTATGTAGGTATCAAAGCACTTTACAGATCTTCAAAAGACAGATCTGTGATCATTATCTGGAGTGGTTGAGCAGGTGTGGGCCATGGGAGTGTAGGGGGGGTGGCACAGGTGGGCAATGGGAGTGTAGGGGGGGGGGAGCACAGGTTCTCACACTCTATTGACATCATGAATATTCATCAAAGGCAAAAATATCAAAAATCAAAGGATTTTCTGCTAATTTACAATTTTACTTTTGCAAAATGTTATTTCAATAAGTACAAAGCATTTGCATGGATGAAAGCTAAGATGAAGGCTGAAAAACTTCAAAGGCGTACATTTGTTTTGCAAAACAAATTCCTGCAGAATCGAATTTTGTTTACATTCAGTAGGGGCAGCTTACACAGGTGCACCAATTGACTAAAAGTACATATATGAGACTCAGATCAGGATTCATTTCTTTAAACCGCAACCATGAGAAGAAGATTCAGCGTGAATGAAGCCCTGGAGGTGTTTCAGCAGCTTGAAGATGAGGGGGAGTCAGTCAGGAGGGACCGCAGCAGAAGCCAACCGTAATCATCGATTACAACCGCTGCAAAGGGGCAGTTGACAACTTGGACAAGGTAATTTATTTATTTTATTTTATTATAATTAGCCAACCTAATTGCATATGTAATTTATTTATTCATTTATTTTTATTCCAGCTCGTTGCAACATACAGCTGCCGTCGCAAGACCAGACGTTGGCCCATGTCGCTCTTCGGCAACATGTTAGATGTGAGCGCCTACAATGCCCTGGTCCTGTGGCTGTCTGGAACCGGCCTGGAACCAGCAGAAGAGGAGCATCTGCCGAAGGCTGTTCTTGCAGGAGCTTGGGAGCTCCATGGTGAGACCAGCCCAGGCGAGGCGCACTCGCTTACCGCGGTCCAGCAGCGCTGCAGCTTTGTTGCAGGTGCAGCAGCAAGCAGAGCCAGCTCCAGCCCAGGAGCAGACAAAGAAAAAAGGCCACCTTTGCAGGGGGAAGAGGAGCGTGCATGCACGCTTTTGCCAAGCATGTGGACAGGCTGTGTGCAAGGAGCACTCAACAGTTGTATGCTCAGCCTGCAGCTGTTAGCTCACTCCCCTCTGTGTTTCGCTCTCTCTCTCTCTCTCTCTCTCTCTCTCTCTCTCTCTCTCTCTCTCTCTCTCTCTCTCTCTCTCTCTCTCTCTCTCTCTCTCTCTCTCTCTCTCTCTCACACACACACACACACACACACACACACACACACACACTAAAAAGAACTACAGCATAGAATTAGAGATACAACACAGCAAGAACACACCTAAGATTTCTGATCCCTTTTGGTTAGAAGGACAAAATCTTTTCCTGACCCTTTCGAACATCGCTGGTCTAATGCCTCACTGATCTTTTACTCATTAGGTGAAATTCTCATAAGGTCAGGAACTTTTAGCTCATTGACTTTGGTCAGCACCTCTCAATGCTGAAGTTATGTTACGTCCTCTATCCTAGTATTTATGTAAACATGTGGCTATGCAGTGTTTCCCCTACATAGGCTAAGGCGTGGCTATGGCAGACACACACATATATACAGTGGGGCAAAAAAGTATTTAGTCAGCCACCGATTGTGCAAGTTCTCCCACTTAAAATGATGACTGAGGTCAGTAATTTTCATCATAGGTACACTTCAACTGTGAGAGACAGAATGTGAAAAAAATCCATGAATTCACATGGCAGGATTTTTAAAGAATTTATTTGTAAATCTGGGTGGAAAATAAGTATTTCGTCACTTCAAACAAGGAAAATCTCTGGCTCTCACAGACCTGTAACGTCTTCTTTAAGAAGCTTTTCTGTCCTCTACTCGTTACCTGTATTAATGGCACCTGTTTGAACTCATTATCTGTATAAAAGACACCTGTCCACAGCCTCAAACAGTCAGACTCCAAACTCCACTATGGCCAAGACCAAAGAGCTTTCGAAGGACACCAGGAAAAGAATTGTAGACCTGCACCAGACTGGGAAGAGTGAATCTACAATAGGCAAGCAGCTTGGTGTGAAAAAATCAACTGTGGGAGCAATTATCAGAAAATGGAAGACATACAAAGACCACTGATAATCTCCCTCGATCTGGGGCTCCACGCAAGATCTCATCCCGTGGGGTCAAAATGATCATGAGAACGGTGAGCAAGAATCCCAGAACCACACGGGGGGACCTGGTGAATGACCTGCAGAGAGCTGGGACCACAGTAACAAAGGTCACCATCAGTAACACACTACAACGGCAGGGAATCAAATCCTGCAGTGCCAGACGTGTTCCGCTGCTGAAGCCAGTGCATGTCCAGGCCCGTCTGAAGTTTGCCAGAGAGCACATGGATGATACAGCAGAGGATTGGGAGAATGTCATGTGGTCAGATGAAACCAAAGTAGAACTTTGTGGTATAAACTCAACT